>MCJB01028935.1:144468-160617 GCA_002018475.1 Nicotiana obtusifolia | reverse complement strand
CAAGCTGAATCTACCAACAAAACCATACTTCGAAATCTCAAAAAGAGGTTAACTGACGCGAAGGGGAAATGGAAAAAGATATTGCCTGAAGTCCTATGGGCGTATCGTGCAACCGAGGAATCGAATCACGAGGCTATGAATACGAACCTGGAACTATTGGACGAAAGAAGGGAAGCATCCCTTGTTCGATTAGCCGCCAAAAAACAAAAGATCGAAAGATACTACAACAGGAGAACCCATCTTCGACATTTCAACATCGGAGATCTAATACTCAGGAAAGTCACACCCAACAATCGAGACCCGAACCAAGGGAAACTGGGACCGAATTGGGAAGGACCTTATTCCATAATAAAGATCACCGAAAGGGATCGTACAAGCTCGGAACAATAGACGGCGAACAGCTGCCAAACAATTGGAACATAAATCACTTGAAACGATACTACTGTTGAGGTACGGTCTTTCACTCTTCATTTTTTGCTTGTTTTTATGTTACATCGACAAACTAACACTCGCAGGCATCAAGTAAAGTAACCTCGAATCGCAAAGTACAGGACATTAGGACTAAAAGCACGCGTTGCATTCTTTTTTCCTTCGACCGGTTTTGTCCCAAATTGGGTTTTACGCCAAGATTTTTAACGAGGCAACCAGAAAACGTGCTAACTTAGATTTGAAGACCGGTCGTATATCGAAGACAACTTTATTCGGTGCTAAACTTCGATCTACCTCAAATGTCGGAAGACTGCTTAGCTACTTCAATTCGGGGAAACTTCTCAAAGATCATTAGGAATCGATGTAAGGGTCAAACGGTCAAAGGAACCGTACCCAAATAGATTGATCTATCCCCTACATAAATTGTACAAGCACATGAATACGAATAAAGTTCTCTTGCACCAATATTCTATCTCCGAGCCCAAGGGCCGCTTCAATTTTCTTTGTTCAATCAAATACTGACATTATTCAGGGATTCATCCGAAAATCAAATTTAATCAAAGGGGAATAAGACCTACTAAGGCAAACCCCAATTTCTTAAAAGGCTAAGGCCGTACCGAGTTAATGAAACTCAAAGGGGAATAAGACCTACTAAGGCAAACCCCGAATTCTTAAAAGGCTAAGGCCGTACCGAGTTAATGAAACTCAAAGGGGGATAAGACCTACTAAGGCAAGCCCCGAAACTTCGAGTTAATGAAACTCGAAGAGAAATAAGACCTATTGAGGCAAACCCCGAAACTTTACGAGGCTAAGGCCCTATCAAGTTAATCGAAGGAAAGAAAAGTCTACTAAGGCATATCCCAAAATTGGCCAAATCCAAACTGAGTTCGAAGAACAGAAAATTCAACAAGACGAACCATTGGTTCTAGTAAAAAGAATCGAAACAAGTCAACAAGGAAAGGGAAAAAGACTTTTATATATATATGCACAAGATATGTTCACAACGGTGGGACTTCATTACAAAAAAAAAGAAAAGAAAAAAAAAGGAGAAGAGAAAGAAGGCGCTTCATTCCGAGTTCTTAGAGTCATATTCTTCCTGAAAGGCTTGTTTTCTGGCTTCGGCTTCGATCCTTTTGGCATCATCGATCTCGGTTGATAGATCGAAGCTCCGAGCTTGTATTTCATCGAGAATGGATGAGCGAGTTTGACACTTAGTATAATCAACCAAAATTTTTGATTGATCTTAAGCGGCCTCGGCCTCGGCCCTGTACTGGGCCACCAACTCATCGGCCTCAACAGCAACCTCCGATCTCGCCATCTGCAGCTCGTTGACCAAAACATCATGATCCGAGGTGAGCACGTCGACTTGGGATTGAAGCACATCGGTGCTCTTAGTCAGAGCCCCGATTTTCCCTTTTGCCTCTGATAGTTGGGTTTCCGATGAAATCATTTGAGCTCGGAGGGCCTCCTTTCGGAAGCCAGCAGATCTGTCATGTTTCTCCATTCATTGGTTTCTGCTTTGTCCTTACTTTCCTCAGATCGGAGTCGGGTTATTTGGTCGAGCTGCCGCCCCATCTGCTCGACTAAGCCAGAATTCTCTCTCCGTACAAAGTCCAGTTCGGCCCGAAGGTTCGACATCTCCCCTTCGAGCCGCTCAGAACGCGTCGATTCTTCCCGTTGACGAAGAAAAGCCTCATGATGAAGCACCGAGGCCTACAAGTACAAGAGAAAATATGGTAGTTAGTCGAAGTTTGAAATGCAAAATAGTGAACACCAGATAAGGCTTATCAGAAACTTACCTTATTCAATGCTTGTTGAGCCTCATTGAACAAGCAGGGTACGTCCACTTCGTTCATCGCAGCCTGATCCTCTTCGTCCCCCAAACACCGAAGATAGCTAGCCACCCCTACAGGAGCGAAAAGGACCCTAGCATCTTCGGGAATGGCGAACGTTATTATCCTCTTTCGATCAGGATCTGCACTCGGAGCAGGAAATCTATCGACCAGCTTCGGACCGAAAGATGCCTTGCTCATTCCAGTGGAGGGACTTTTCCTTGGTACTTCTAGATTACTGAGCCCAAAAGTATCTTCAGCAGACACCGAATCCACGCTGTCGAAGAAACCTTGGAAAGGGCCTTCCGGTACATGGCTCCTGCCCGGGGAGTGTCCTTTCGCGGCTCGGGCCTCGTTTAAGCTCGCCTCCGAGAAGGAAGGGAGTCTATCGTTTCTATGGAACCCGAGATTCCCTGCGCGGCCCCTCTCACATCGGCGGAAGCCCCAGTTCTCGCCCCCATTTTGGGGCCCTCGACTCCATGAAGGTGTGTTTCATCGGCCCTCTGCTCGGGGACTGCCCGTCCTTCAGTTCGAGACGGTTCGTTGCCCAAAGGATCGAAATCTTCATCTTCCTCGGACTCATCTCTCAACCAATAAATTGAGTCTGAGTTCTTGGGCTTACGAGCTATCCTTTTCCTCGGTCTCTTTCTCTCGGGCTCGAAAGAACTGGGGACTTCTTTCCTCCTTTTCTCTTTCTCTTGCTCTGAAGCAGGGGCTGGCAGGGAACCTCGCTACCAGGGGACGCTGGCCTCAATTCAATGTCCTTTGATAGACCTGCAAATGAAGAGTAAAGAAAATTAGAAATTGACAACATAAGACGCAGAGTTTAAACTTAATCGGTCTCACCATGATTTTTGGCCTCTCATCGGCCCTTCGAGATCTCTCGCCAGGCACGTTCCGAATAAGCTCTTTGGGACACCACTTTTT
The DNA here is from genome assembly GCA_002018475.1 of Nicotiana obtusifolia. NCBI lineage: Eukaryota > Viridiplantae > Streptophyta > Magnoliopsida > Solanales > Solanaceae > Nicotiana > Nicotiana obtusifolia. Next base: position 157,429 of record MCJB01028935.1, on the reverse strand, counting down.
CGACCCATTCTTTCAGGTGCATAATCACGGCCGACGTTCGAGATACAGCTACACCATGTGGAATTGGTTAGTGAAATAACGAAGGAAAAACATCAAACAAGTTGAAATATGGGATAGCACTTACGGTTCATGTTCCACTTCTCGGGGAACGGCATGTCTTCAGCTGGAATCAGGTCCGATGTTTTCACCCAAACGAATCGGCTCATCCAACCTCAATCCCTATCCTCATCAATGCTCGAGAAGGGGGCTTTGCTTGCCCGGCAAGCAAGTTTTATTAATCCCCCTCGAAAAATTCGGGGACTGTAGAACCGCAGGAGATGATCGATAGTGAAAAGATGCCCATTGATCTTGCTTACAAAAATGAGAAAGAGAATAACTATTCTCCAGACAGAAGGGTGAATCTGGCCCAACGTTGCCTCATACCTTTTGCAAAAGGCAACAATGATGGGGTCCAAAGGGCCCAACGTGAAGGGATAGTGTAAACACTCAAGTAGCCCTCCACGTGCGTGGTGATCGCCTCTTCCGGTGCGGGAACAACCACGCATTTACCAACCCAGTTACAATCTTCTTTAACCTTCGATGATTTTGTCCGTAATCGAACAAATGTACCTAGTGACCGGTTCGCACCGGCCCTCTACTGAAGAAGCCTTCTCTACCTTAAAATCGGTACCGATCGAACACCCGGTCGGTACGAACACTTTCAAAGGAGGTTCGGTCGCAGTTTCCTCAACAACAACAGGCTGAGGATCTTCAGTAGGTTGAGAAGAAGAAGGGGTCTGTTTCTGGGGGACGGATTTAGAGGTTTTTGCCATTGTTGATTAGGAGTTAAAGAAGCTAACAGGGATGAGATAAGAATAAAAGGGAGAATCACTTAGGGAAAACTCAGAGAACTTGAAGAAGAGAATGTTCAGATATCGCAAACTCTTGAAACTGAAGACAAAGAAGGCTACTTATACCCCCTCAAAGGCGGCGGTTTGTGTCCCAAAACGAGGGAGCATTAATTAACACATGCAGACGTTGCAGAGGTTTGTCCCCAGTTTGTATGGGGTTGAACTTGGACCGCTTGTGTAGGGATAAATCGGGTTCGAATTTACGGTTGGTGTCAATTATAACTACTGCTCGATAGGCCGAGATCGAGGCATCAAGGATCGAAGATCGAGACCGAGCATCATCGAATCAGGACTCGAAGCCATGATACCTGAGATGAGATCGTTGAGGTCGATTAGGGTAAAATGTCCTAGGGTAAAATTATCAGATTTGCGTAACGGAAGGACCAAAAATCCCGTGATACGTAAATATCTCGGCGGGAATCACGGCAGAAATCAGCAAGGACGTTAAAATCAGTAAATCAAGGAATATTTTACCTTGTAAATAGATTTTTTACCTTGTATAAGAATTATTCCCCTCCCTATATAAAGGGGTAACGTAATTGTAAAAGGCATCTCAGAAAATAATTATCAATATACAGAAAAGACGCCTGCTCTTATTATTTCTTTATTCATTTGATTCATATTTGTCCATCTTAAAGAAATCAATCGAGGCCAAGCTATTCTAGACTTGTGGTTTGTATTCTCTTTCAATTTATTTACTGAATTTAATCTCTATTCTATTATATCAAACCAAATCACGTGTCCTTAAAATCACGTACAAATTTAATTGTTATCTGAAATCAATGGTAAACACACGTGCAATTGGACCACTAATGAAGAAGATCCCTTGCACTAAAGATGTTTGGCCAAATCACCAGGAGCATGTGACTTCCACTAGTCCATCGGAGTGCATAAATGGAAAATAAATTCTTCTCTTCATTGAGGCGCCAAACTGTTATTCCCAATTTATGTCACAAGCTGATGATATATCACATAATACCTGCATAGTACATCTCTTTTTTCTCTATGGCTGAATGAAGTACATAAACATTAACAACAACCATGATGAAGAAAAAAGAATACATGAAGTACAGAGAAAAACCAAAGACAAATTGACCACAACAATAAACGTACTCGTAACTTTTAAACCCAAATAGATGATGTGACATCGTTAACGGACATTTTCAAGTATATTACCATCACAAAAAGGATCAATCGGACGCTAACTTCATCTAGTTTATATATCCTAAAAAAACCAATGATCCTATCAGTGTATCAGACTACCAATAACAAAATTCATATGTTAATCTAGTGATCTTTTCTTTTTTCTACTTTTCCTTATCCTCTTACAGGTGCATCTTATCCTGTGATCTTGCCGCAAAGCTTCATACTTTAATGTTCCAATTCCAAGAACCTTAAATTTAGTAACTACAGCTAATATCTTAGTGGTTTGCAAGTTGGTAACATGAAAATGTTATCAGTTGCGGCAAAGCAAAAGAGGCAAGAGCTTCATAAGCATTTAACTAATAATGCATTACTGCCAAAGCTCATCCAAACAATATTACAGTATTATAATTAAGTTTTTAGGAGAGACATAGCCTGCAGAATCTAGGGTACCAGAAGCATTACATATTAAAACCGTTAAAGTGAACTAATTTATGATGCCTCACCGTGTATGGCTATTAACCTATCAATATGCAAACAGAGACATAACAGAAATTAAAGTACCTTATTCAGACATGAAATTTTTTTTTGAATTCCGATTTCAGACATGATAATTAAGGTACCTTATCTAGGCATGAGACTTAAAATTCTTCCTCTTAAATCTTGTATGTCCTCCATTCCTCTCCCTTTAGTCAATATAATCAGCATGAGGAAGGGAGCTATGCGTCTCTTCTTAGCAATTAAATCCAGTTGGGAATTTACACTGGCAGTCAATCTCCATATAGGATTCCCTACTACATATCCTGACATATTTCTCCGAACACTTGAATAAAATAGAGCCAAGCAGTTGATGTAACACCATCACATTTTTCTTCCACTAAAAAATCCTTTAACAATTTTATTTTGCATAATATGGACCATAAGAATCATAAAACCACCCCAACTTATTTGACATTGAGGCGTATTAATTGTCGTAGAAACCGTCCAACAACCTCATTAGCATGAAATGAAGAACGAATACGAGGGTCACTTACTTTGATATGCTTTATATTTTAATCTATGTGCACACACAAATGGACGCCCCACTACACAATGTGCTTACAAGTGCAGAACCCCAGGAATTTCCTAATCACAAATGACAAAGGAATTCAGAAGAAAGATTAGCCTACTTGATCACCAACGCACCCTAAACCACTGTAAACCAGAAAACTACCAAAGCAAAACTCTCTGAAAGAAATATCAAACACAAGCTTCGCCTGAGTTTGAGTAGTGCAGGGGTGAATCGCACTAAACTCATGAAGTGATTGTAGGGTCCTAATAAACCATTTCCCACAGTTACAAAATTTAAGTGCCATACCATGAAAAATCAAATACTTATGGCCAAATGCTCATATATGTATGAACAAATTGACATCACCAAAAATAAGGATCATGCTAGCACAGATATGTGTGATTCATGAACTTGTTGAGTTGTTCCCACTAAATTTGGCAGACAAATGCATTCCTCCCACTATATGAAAAAATGAGATAAGACGGACCTATAATCAAATGGAAAACAGTTATCTTGAAAGACCTACAATATTTTTGATAAGGATCTCGAAAGACCTACAATCTCTTTGAATCTTGCAGACTTGATGAAAAATAAAACACACAATAAAACAAAAGTCAATATAGACAATAAAAATTAGCTGGGATTAATGCTTAGTAATGTTTGTAAGCTTACATTAGGTCCCACATTTGCTAGGAGTATTTTTAATTAAAATTTGTAAGTTAAGAGGAAAATATAAAGGACATTCTAATGTTAGAACCTAAATTATTTGAACATTGGCATAAAACAAGTTCAAATGGAGCAAAGTAGATAAAAGGGATTCCTAGAGCCGACCCCTGCCAGCTAGGAATTGAGGTATAGTTGTTCATAAAGAAAAATGGAAAGCATCAAAGAAATTGTGAAAACAAACCAATCAAGGGCACTAACAGAAACTTTTCCAAAATAAGAAATCAAGGGCACTAACAGAAAACTAACATTCATAGCAAAAACAGGGTTCCCAAAAACCATATGTACATATAACAGCTATAAATTGCACCACACATGTACACCACTTGCTTGATTAAGCAACCTGAGTTTTCAATGAACCAAGCATTACTTGATATATAAGCGTGAGAAAAATAAAATCAACAAATTGAATTTTCTCAGGTGAATGAAGTATTACCTGACATATAAACTTGATAAGTAGACAGAAATAAAGAATGACATAGAAACCTACTCATCAAGGATAACCAGGATATCACGAAGATTGCACCCTCAAATAGAACAACAAGTAAAGGCCTCTCTGCGACACTTGAACTGCACGAACCAATTAATGAGTAACCCCAAATCCACCAGAACACAGCAATGGAATTGAAGAACTGGCTATTGTCATCAAATTTTAAAAACTGATAATAGGAAGCTGGATGATAATGGTGAAGGTGATTAAGCAAATAAGTAAAGGACTACTATTGTCATAAGTGAGTTACCTTGAAGGCATTCACGGAGAAGGCGCAAAAAAGTCAGCATGAGGAGGTTAGTGCATCAATTGAATTAATTGGGTTTTATTTACTCCTGACAGATGAATGAGGAATTGATCTCTAAAGAAGACAGTCAAGACAGTGACAGATATCCTGATTCTGCCAGTGGTTGGTGAAAACTTGCTTGCAGCCAACTGAACCAACACTGATATCAAGATACAAGATCAATCTGATTAAAAGCGAACAACACTATCTCACATCTCAAGTAACTACCCAGCAACTTTAAGAACAAATTTGGAAGAAAATACTTTTCACAATTTCAGTTACACAGGATAATATTTGTGGTAAGATGAAAACCAACATACTCAAACTGACCTTCATCCCAGAATTATCTTTCAGTATGACAACAGATAAAGAGCATGATCATAACGAAATACATTTGGATTACATGAAGGGATTCATTACGGAAAAACTCAGCAGGAACTGTAATTAACTTTCTCCAACATTCTATCGCCGAAAAGCATTGCCTTCTGAAGCTTCTGCTCTCTGCGAATAATGTGTTCGGCGACGAACACTTTCTTCAATTGTGGAGCTTCCTCCCTTCCCAGCACCATAAACACTTCTTTGAGCAGCGTCCAGAAAATTCCTACCACCAGACAAGCCAATATGAACAGCTTCCTTAGCGTCCTTTTCCTCTGCCTTTTTAATTCTTTTCCATCTTTGCTCCTCATGCACCTCAGCATCTCTCTGCATCTCCCGTAGACGGGCAGCTCTCTCTTCTTCAGATAGCCTAACAGGCTTACGAGAGCTATGACGCAATTCATGCCTTGGTGCAAAATCAGACCTTGTCTGCCTTTCGTACTTCTCAGGTTCAAGATTACCATGCCTAATCTGAGTTTTTTCTCTGCCAATATCATCGTCTCCTTCAGGAACTCGTAACAGAGATGATTTCCGCTCATTAAACTTCTTGTCCTTGTGAGAGACTTTCTTTCTCCTGGAATCATCTTCGCTCGAGTCTTCATCTAGATCAGACGTTTGTCTAGGTGAAGAATTCCTTAAATGCTTTGACTTTGAGTGGTGATGCTTTGATTTCTTGTCTCGATGCTTATGTCTGCGTTCCTCCTTCTCTTTCCCGTCATGCCTCTTATCCTTATTCTTCATCGTTTCAACAGATTTCCGAATCATGGCCATCTGGACTGGGTTGTTCTTCACACGTGCTAGGGCTTCTTGCTCTCGCTGACGAATCATAAGCAAGGGATCTGAATGGAGTTTCCTCCAAGCATCGTTGGAAGATTGTGGCTTATCCTCAAATAGAGCTCCTGGTGCAGATGGCACAGATGCTTGCGGCTTCGCAGAAGAACTGGAAGCAGCAGTTGTTCCAGGATCAGTCGGCTTGGCCAAAGATTCAAATCCACTAGAACTTCCCTTGCCAACAGCTAACCCAGAATCATAGAGAAATTCCAGCCTCTCTTGCCTGGGAACCAAGCCAGCTTGTTCCTGAAGTTGGCGAAACTCACTGCGCTCACGCTCCTCCAGGATCTGCTTGCGGAGCTCCTCCAACTTCTTCTGTTCGGCGTCATGCTTCTGCTCTGCTTTCCATACATTTTCAATGTTCCGAAGACTCCCCGTGTGCCATCCCTTCTTATTCAAGAACTTCAAAGCCATTGAGTCTTACAAAATTTATAAGGCTTAGACTGTTAGAGAATTCCTCTCTTGCTTATCTCTAATGCCTACACATCACAGGAACCAAATAGGATAAATCAGAATGCCTTTAAGTACAGTTTTTGTTATTTGGTTGAACATAAAGCTCAAAACAAAGATCTTATGTCTATCTCTATGACTCTATCTCAAGAATGTTATCATACAAAAAATTCAGCTACCAAGTTCTTCCTCAAAATATAAAACCATCTACCAAGTTGTCTAACATCAGCTCAAGGGGCCGTGTGGATGGACTAATTTGGATTTACATGATATTTAAAATTAATTGATTTCAAATTATTACTAGTTAGTTGTAGTATATCAGAAATCGAAAATTGCTAACTAAAATAACTATAGAGGATTCGGCAAATACTTAGATCTATGTCTTTCGCTAAAAGTGCTGAAACACACAACCTGACTGAAGAAATTCCATCTTTTACGGCCTCTAATTTTGCTTTTTCTATAGAAAAAAATATGCAGAGAATTTATAAGCAATACTTCAAGGGCAGATTATTACCCACCAGACCCTTGAAACAATAACAACATCGGAATCAAATAACAAACAAAATTAACTTGAAAAAATAAAAAAGAAATCGGGTTGAGGATTTCTATATGCAGTAAAAGTAGACCAAAAGAAAGAGTAGAACGAATAAAAACCTGATACTATTTTTTACCAATTAAAGGAACAACTTTAATTAGGGTTCTCGGGATAGTAGATAGATAGATAGAGAGAGAGAGAGAGAATAAAATAAAGGTGACTTACAGATTGATTCGGCCGAGAAGAAGATCGCCGTAGCTCGCCGTCGGGGAATTGGGATCCCCGTAATAGTGGTTCGAACAATCGAACTGGTCCGGGAAAAAGTGATCGCAATAGGCAGCCAAGAGACTGTTTTAGTCAATTCTCTAATGCAGATTATTGAAAACTAAAAGCCTACACAAATCCTAATTCTGGATAAACCGGAACTTAACTTCTACAAATTACACTTTGACCCCAAAATCTAATATAAATACCCCTGTTCCTTTTATTTTTTTCACCCAAAAAACTAAAGAATTCTATCTTAATTCTCTTGGTGCTCTCTCTCAACCTTTCAATTTTTAAAGTCTCTCAATCTGTATTTGAAGTTTGACAATTTTTAATAAAGGCTTCCATTATTTTAATTGTAGCAATGTGGTACCTTAGTTCCAGTTTTTTTGCTTTAATTGATTTGTTTTAGTTAAATATATTTGCTACTATTACTTTTTATTTGCACGCATTATAACACACAATTTCATTCTACTTTTTAATAAAACAAGAAAAAGACCATAGGGATGAAAATGATAAGAGAATAATCAATATATATTTATATATACGAGTGAAATTAAGCCCCTATTAGTGAATCAGAGCATCCATGTTAAAGTAAAAGTCCAAGATATATGCCTCTTTTGATAGAAATTATTATAAATATAAAGTTCACTGCATGTAGTGACCGTTTGGACATAAGAATTGTAAAATTTCAGAAAAATATAAAATAAAAAAAAAATTCAAGTAAATATGGTATTTAAAAATTAGAGTTGTTTTTGAACATGAATATAATTTTGGGCTGTTTTTGAAAAATAACTTTTTAGAATTTTTCAAAATTTTATAAACTTTTAAAATTTATCTTCAAGTGAAAATCAAAAATTTTATGGCCATATTTTTTAATTATGAAATTGGGAGTGGTGATGAGGGAAGAAAAACCTTAGCATGCCAAATAATAAGGGATTATTTAAGACTTCAAACCCTCAAGACAAGTGCATTGCTAACTCAAGTACAACAACCAATTCACTCACGAGTCACTTCACGACTAGCTTCGTACCATTAAGCTGAACATGTTTAATCTTTGACGTTACCCATTATGAGTAACTAGCTCATTGTTTTTGGGTACAAAAAAATAACGAAACTTTAACTTTTTTCTCACATATTGCTAGGTAGAGGCGTTTGAAATGTAACACAAAACTAGAGGGTCTTACGTAAACTCGCGAAGTTAAGAATTTTTTTTAAGAGTGTTTAAATAAAAAGTATAAAAAATTTTCGACAAAAGGTATACAATATATGTTATATACTTCTAAAACGTAATATTATACATATATACATAGTGTAATTTTTCGACGAAGAGCGGTCAAATAACCACTCTTATGACCATGTGGCTTCGCCCCTGCTTATCTAGGAAGTTTGATTATTTCCTAGGTGTAGCGGGAATGTCCTTGTTCTATTCGAAACACAATGCATGGAGATAATACACACACAAAACATTGTGTTACAATCTTTTAATTAGATGCCTTGGTTTGTACGTGCACTATTGTATAAGGTAAAATATGTTATATTAAATGATCACATGAGGAAGTGACACGTGGAGTCGAAGACAAAAGATAGTTGAAACCGAAGGCAACAATCTCGTCTGTTACCGGAGAGAATGATACTCATAAAGATGAAATAAATGTCTGCCACCAGACAGCATTTAATGGAGAACAATAACATTAAGTACAGTGCCCGTTACAATAAATATGACATTTAGTGTCCGCCATTACACATTCTACAATGACCCTCATAATTGACATTAAAAAAGGGCTTGATCCTAGGACCTTGTTCCCTAGATACAGACTATAAATAGTGAGCTCTATTATTATTGTAAGGGACACGAATTTTCTGGCAAACATACGCTACACTCTATTCAAAGCTTAATAATTTTATCTTCTTGTTTTTTGACATCATTGTTGTTGTGCCCGGAAGCCCTGCTCCCAAAACTACTATTTCTGCTATTTCGTCTCCATCTCAAAGCTAGTATTATATTTTTATCTAATTCATCTATTATTTCAGAATCAAATGGCCTAGACAGTTGTGTAATTAAGTTGGTCCTTGCCTCTTTTACTAACGTGTTTGATTATTTGTTCTTAGCAAAAAAATATAGAAAATGACAGACAATGGTGTTAATAACACACACATTCTTGAGGCCCAAAGCAACCAGCCTCAGCACGAGGATTCAACCAATGATACCCGCAGTGAGGGGAACGAGGCCACATCGGTCCATGGCAAGTGTTACCCGCGATATGTTCGGGAGACGACTCTTGATGATGCTAAAGAGGAACACGTCGTTGAAGCGGTAAGGGTCCTATAGGAGCAATAAGAGGCCATTCTAGGCCATCTCACACGGCAGGATAAGGTTATGACAGAGCTAAAGCAGGCTATCAGGTGCTTCCAATAACGCGAATGGATGAGGTCCAATTCTTTCTGGTGCTCTCGCAAATCAAACAACGCAGAGAGCCGACAATAACACCCCGAGAAGCGAGGTCGGCTTCGATGGGGCCAGGGGCAGCGGATCCGGTCACAAAAACGAGAGTGATACTTTCAAAAACTAACTCATACGGTTAATGAGGGACGGATCGCCCACATAAACCAAATCCCGAGTGCACCACCGGTGCTGAAAGGACCGGACTCAAAGAAGTACACTCAATTGTCGTACAAACCAAGCGCGGCACTAGAATTGATCCCGAAGCGATTTAAAATGCCCGCGTACCGAAATATTGCGATGATCGGATAGGTGATTTGTAGTTTTGACCCTCAATTCTTTGTTTCGAACCCCCAAATAGCTCTGTTTAGCCTTCCTCACTTTGCGGTGCAATCCGTGTCTTTTTCTAAAAGGTTTTTATGTGAAAAATTGATAAAAATATGAAATCGTACATTTACCGGACCCGGATCAGTATTTTGACGATCCCTGTGGGTCCATGTCGTGATTTAGACTTGGGCGTATGCCCGAAATTGAATTCAAAAGTCCCTAGCTTGATTTAATGTAATTTGTTGAAAACTAGAAGTTTAAAGGTTTAAAGAAATTTCAAGTTTGACAATAATTTGACTTTATTGCTACCGGGTCCGGATTATGATTCCGGAACTTGGTATAAGTTCGTTACAGTATTAATGACTTGTCTGAAAAAATATGGTGTAAAACGGAGGTGATTTGACGTGATTAGGACGTCCTGTTGAAAAGCTCCATGTTCTTAACTTTCATCGAATATTTTATTCGTTTTGGTGTCTGATTCGTACCACTAGGTGTTATTTTTGTGTTTTGACCGCGCGAGCGAGTTTGTATAATATTTTTTGACTTGTGTGCATGTTTTATTTGGAGCCCCGAGGGCTCCGGTGAGTTTCAGATAGGCTTCGTACTGGTTTTGGACTCAAGGAAATTGATGGTTCTGGTGCAGGTCTCTGACCTTGCAATTGCGAGGTCAGTGTCACATTTGTGAACGTTCATGTCTTCAGTCAAGTTCTTATTTGCGAACAAGTAGTTCGTATTTGTGAAGTGGTACTGAGGAGGGTGGTTCGCATTTGCGATCAAATGGTCGCAATTGCGGAAGTCCAAGTTCGCATCTGCGAACAAAACCATCCCATATGCGATAGCAGTAGAGATGGGGGATCTTTACATTTGCGAATGCTTTCTCGCATTTTTGAGGTTCGCAGTTGCAAACCCCGGGTCACAACTGCGACATCTGCGCCTGGACAAAAGAACGGAAAAACGGGAATTAGCTCATTTCTTTCAAATTCTCAACCCTAAACACCTTAGAGGCGATTTTCCCAAGAGCTTTTCTTCCTAAATTCATTGGTAAGTATCCTAATCTACTTTCTTTCAGTTACCCATTATATTTCATAAGATTTCAATATCAAATCTAGGATTTTCATGGTAGAAATAAGGAATTTGAGTAGAATTAGATTTTTGTAAAATTAAGATTTAGACCTCGAATTGAGGTCAGATTTTGAATTGAATTGCATAACCCGGCTCAGAGGTGAATGGGTGATCGGCTTTTGGCCCGAACCTCGGGTTTCGACCAAGCGGCCCGGGGTTGACTTTTGTTCACTTTTTCAATAATGACTTAAATTGAACCTCTTTCATTCGTGAGTAGTATCTAAAGCTTATTTTGAATCGTTTGGGTAATAATTTGCTAGATTTGGTTGGTTTGGAGGCTTGTTCGAAAGGCAAGGCCGTAGTTGAACTTTGAGTTGATTGCGGAGTGAGGTAAGTGTTGGGTCTAATCTTGATTTGAGAGAATAGGAACCCTTGAGCTATGTGTTATGTGAATTTCATGTGTAGCGGCGTATATGCAAGGTGACAAGTGTCTATATGTCGTCAATTACTTATTTCCATGTCTACCCGTATTTCATTAGTTATATCATTCCATGTTTTGATTGTTACATACCTTAATTGCTTCCTATGGCTTAACTTGCTACTTGTCATTTATTATTCTCGCATTATAAATATTAATTTCTTTCATGCTCCCATGCTTAATCGATACTTGCTTAATTGTCTTACTTGTACCCTTTAACTACAATATATTTGACTTGTCTTGTAGATCTATACTAATTGTGGCCTTTCATGTTTTGGTACGAGATTCATTCTTGATTTGTAGCTTTCATATTCGATAATTGTAGAGATTCTGTGATTTGAGTTGTTAAATTAATTGCATCTATTAATTTATTTATGGATCGTTGCACGCCATAACAGGTGGAATAAAGGTGAATTTATATTGATACGGTGAGATCGGGTTGCGCGCCGCAACAGGTGAAACAAGGGTGGATTGATATGGTGAAATAAGGGAGAATTATGATATTTACTCTGATTATATGGTGGGATCGGGTTGCACGCCACAATATATATTTACTTATTATTATTGAAATTTACATGGTGGAATAAGGAAGCATAGTGTTGTATGGTGGGATCGGGTTGTGCGCGGCAACAGTTTATGTGTTTCTATTCCTTATTGTATTTTTGTTGGCTTCGGTACTTTCATACGAGATTCTAAGGATTAGTATTGCTGGCATTCACTGCTTTTCTTTGAGGTTTGAGTTATTTTCATGAGTTAACTATCTTATTTTGTTTTCGAAATTTCCTTTCCTATCATTATTTTTATATTGTGTACAGGTTATTATAAGTGACCCGCCTTAGCCTCATCACTACTTCGTCGAGGTTAGGCTCGGCACTTACAGAGTACTTGGGGTCGATTGTACTCATACTACAATCTGCACTTCTTAGGTAGATTTTGGAGTCGGTCCCAGCGGCGGTCAGTAGATTGCTCGGGTTGACTATCAGTACGGAGACTTGAGATACAGCTGCTCGGCATTCGCAGCCCTAAAGTCCCCTTCTATTTTATCTTAGCTGTGTATTTTCTTTCAGACAGCTTTACTTTCATTCAGACCTTTAAATATATTATTCTGGTAGCTCGTGCACTTGTGACACCAGATTCGAGGTGTTATTTAGATATTTCGATTGTTATGAACGGGCCAAAAGAAGCGGCAGAGGCTTCCGGTTGGAAGACAGGTTCGTTAGCGATAGAAGAACTGATCGCGGCCAGAATAATAGGTCATTACAGGACAAGGAAATGTCAGGTTCTCAAGATCCTTCCCACCCCAGACTTTCATAATACAACTTCAATGTCAGTGTAGTAGAGTTGGTATCGACTATGAGGAATATTAATGAAGCACTGTTCCCCGAAGCCGATGAGATCCCCCAGCCAGAGGGATCCTAATTTGTGGTGCGAATACCACGGGACGAACGGTCACCGAACTGGGGGACCGCCGGTATTTGCGTGAAGAGGTGGCGACATTGCTGAAAAACGGCCATCTCAGGGAATTCTTAAGTGAACGGGCCAAAAACAATTACGGTTGCAACTGTGATAACACGGAGCGATCAAAAGCAGGAGAAAATCCCCCCCCCCCCCCC
>MCJB01028935.1:114280-144448 GCA_002018475.1 Nicotiana obtusifolia | reverse complement strand
CCCCCCGACGATCAACATGATTTTCAGGGGGAACGAGATTAACGAGGTTACCTTTTGAGCAGCAAAAAAAGACGAAGATACAGTAACCCACAGCAAAAGACTCCGGAAAATCGCTCAAGACGACGTCACTTTAACGGAGGAAGACGCAGATGGATTGTTGCTACCACACTACGACGCATTGGTAATTTCTTAAAATTTATTAGATTTTAAAATCAAACGTGTTCTGGTGGACCCAGGGAGTGCGGCCAATATTATACAATGGCGGGTATTGGAGCAAGCCAAACTTACCGGAATCATCATTCTAGCCACAAAACTCCTTGCCAAGTTCAACCTAGCAAGTGTGACAGCCCGAGGAGAGATCCTGCTGCCCACGAACGCCGAGGGGGTGATGCAGACGACCCTTTTCGAGGTGGTGGATGTTGGTAAGGGTTACAACATTATCCTTGGAAGACCATGGTTACACAAGATGACGGATGTACCATAGACGTATCACTAGTTGCTGAAATTCCTAACTCCCGAGGGGATTAAACAGATAAAAGGCGATCAAGCGGCAGCAAGGGAGATGAATGCGTGTTCGGTCTCAAGTAGCAAAGGGAAGGAGTATGCGGCATAGCAATTACAGGAACCGGCGCCTGCTCCCGAGTCAAGAGAAGTCAACTAGGGGGAAGAAGCGTCAGAATCTTATCAGGTGTCAAGATATTTCCAGGTACCAGAAGAGACGGACACAACAAAGTCCATAGTAGAAGAGCTTGAGAAAGTCGCATTGTTCGAAAAGTTCTTGGAGAGGAAATTCCACTTGGGGACAGGACTACACCTCGAACTAAGGTATAGTTTTATTGAATTCCTTAAAGTTAACGTCGATTGTTTTGCGTGGTTGCATACAGACATTACAGGTATCTCGACGGAAGTGGCTATACACAAGTTAAGCTTGGATCCCAGTATCCCTCCGGTAAGACAAAAGAAACGTCCTATTGCCGACGCCAGAAATAAATTTGTCAAAGAAGAGGTAACTCTCCTACTTGATATCAGTTCAATCCGAGATGTAAAGGATCCGGACTGGCTAGCTAACGTAGTAGTAGTTCCTAAGAAGAATACAAATTTTGCATGTGCATAGACTATAAGGACTTGAATAATGTGTGCCCAAAGGACTCGTTCTCATTGCCAAACATCGATCAAATGATTGATACAACGGAAGGGCATGAGTTAATGAGTTTTCTCGATGCTTACTCCGTGTACAACCTAATTAAGATGAACGTGGAGGATCAGGAAAAAACTCCGTTCATAACGAATTTTGGCACATATTGCTATAATATAATGCCCTTCAGGCTAAAGAACGCCAGAGCCACTTATCATCGGCTCGTAAACAAGATGTTTGAAAAACATATTTGGAAAACCAAGGAAGTTTATATAGACGATATGTTTGTTAAGACTTTAAATGGAAGTGAACATCTTAAACACTTGTAAGAAACTTTTGACATCCTAAGGAAGCATAATATGAAGCTTAACTCCGAGAAGTGTGCTTTCTAGATCGGCTCTGGCAAGTTCCTGGGATTCCTGGTGTCACAAAGGGGGATTGAGGTTTACCCCGATAAAATCAAAGCCATCAGACATCCTGGATCAACTATCAAGCGTAAAATAGGTTCAAAGGCTCACAAGGAAATTGGCCCTTTGAGCAGGTTCATTTCTCGGTCTTCAGAGAAATGCCACCTTTTCTTCGCTGCTCAAAAAGAAGAACAACTTCGAATGGACCTCGGAATACGAGCATGCTTTGAGGGATTTGAAAAGGTACTTGTCAAGTCCTTCGTTACTATCGAAGCTTGAGGAAGGCGAAAAATTATTAATGTACCTAGCAGTCTCGGAGGTCGTGGTAAGTGCCGTTTTAGTTCTTGAGGACGCAGGTACACAATCTCCCATTTATTACGTTAGTAGAATTTTAACGGGAGCAGAAACTCACAACCCGTATTTGGATAAGCTGACCTTGGCCCTCATAGTCGCCGCTCGGAAGCTAAGGCCTTATTTCCAATGTCACCCGATAGTTATGGTAACCTCCTTCATAAACCCGAACTTTCGGGTAGGTTGGCTAAATGGACCATCGAAATGAGTGAATTTGACATAGAATATAAACCTAGGACTGCGATTAAGTCACAAGTTTTGGCCGACTTTGTGACTGATTTCAGTCCAGGATGGCTGCCTCTAGCAACGAAAGAAGTAGTAATGGTGTCAGAATCGACATTAGGAGTTTGGTCCCTATTTACGGATGGAGCTTCCAACGTAATAGGGTCCAAGCTTGGCATCGTATTAACCACGCTTTCAGGAGAAATCCTAAGGCAGGCCACAAGAACGATTCCTCTATCTAACAATGAAGCGGAGTATGAAGCTTTGATTGCAGGACTCGAATTGGCCCGGGGACTAAATTCTGAGGTCATAGAAATCAAATGCGACTCCCATCTGGTGGTAAATCAGGTCTACGGGATCTTCGAAGCCAAAGAGGAATGCATGCAACAATACGTAGCGAAGGTTCAAGCTCTACTTGCTCGATTTCGGGAGTGGTCAATTATGCATATCCCGAGGGAAGAAAACTCAGAAGTGGACGCATTAGCTAACCTTGGCTCTTCAATGAAAATGAAGGGATCGGACTCCGGTACGTTCGTACAGCTTATGCACTCAGTTCTAGACGCAGATAGTTACTATGAGGTAAACACAACTAATTTGGTTTGAGATTGGAGGAATGAGATCATTGATTATCTCGAGCACGGAAAATTGCCTGAAGACCCTAAGGCATCCAGGGCGTTGTGCGCTAAAGCAGCATGATATAGCTTAAAAGGAGGCCAATTTTACAGGAAATCTTTCCAAGGCCGGCTGGCCCGATGCTTGGGAGCCTCCGAAGCCAATTATTTTATGCGAGAAGTCCACGAAGGGATCTGAGGAAATCATTCAGGCGCAAATTTGTTGGTACTAAAGTTAGTAAGGGCAGAATACTATTGGCCCCGAATGGAACAAGACGACAAAGTGTCAACGTTACGCACCATTGGTACATCAACTAGTAGAACCATTACACTCAGTTTTTCTCTATGGGCGTTCATGAAGTGGGGAATGGATATCGTCGGACCACTTCCGTTGGTCCCTGGTAAGGTCAGGTTTCTTTTGACTTTAACTGACTATTTTTCTAAGTGGGTTGAAGCAGGTCCTTAGCAGAAGATCGGTGAATATGAAGTGGTGGATTTCTTGTGGGAGAACATAATTTGCAGATTTGGGATACCAAAAAAGGTAGCCTGCGACATCTTAAAAAGAGATTGGAAGAAGCTAAAGGCAAAATGATCACATCTTCGCCCTATCATCCAAGCACAAACAGTCAAGCGGAATCAACGAACAAAGTAATTATACAAAATCTTAAAAAGAGATTGGAAGAAGCTAAAGGCAAATAGACGGAGGAACTGCCGGAGAACTATAGGCATACTGAATAACGTGCAAATCGAGCAGATGAGAGACTCTTTTTCCCTTGTATACGGAGCAGAAGCCTTGATCCCAGTGGAAGTAGGGGAGCTTACCTTGATATACTTCTAAGCAAACGGAGAAACAAACAACGAAGCAATGTTGGTCAACTTGGAGCTGCTCGATGACCATAGAAACTTGGCGCATATAAGGATGGCAGCTCAAAAGCACATAATAGAAAGATATTACAATCGAAGAGCCAACCTCCGTTATTTCAAAGTGGGAGACTTGGTTTTAAGGTAAAACACCCGAAACTAAATGCAAGGAAGCTAGGTCCAACATGGGAAGGCCCCTACCGAGTTTCAGCTGTCACCAGGAAAGGTTGATACGAGTTGGAGAATTAAGATGGAGAAAAGTTGCCAAGCAACTGGAATTGTCGCATCGCAAGAGATACTATTGTTGATGAACATCACCTGTATCGAAAGTATGTGCTGCACTCTTTTTTCCTTTGTCTAGTTTTTGTGTTCTGGCAAGGTTTTTAACGAGGCAGCAATGAAAAGCATACTACAAAGAAGGTTTCGTCAGCATCAATAAGACCTTTTAATTACAAGACATGCAAGCAAAGAACCACTCCGGAGCGGTTAAATAATCTTTTGCTCGGTAGCAAAGTTCCCACCGGGAAGTTAATTTTGCTATCGAACAAAGGTTACCCCACCATTCACAAGTGCAAACCACTAGGGGATTGTTAGATAGTCATTGACTCGATAGCATAAATTCCTAAGGGGTAGTGAAGTTTGTTACCGAACTGAAGATTATCTAGCAATTCATTAATGGAATCTTCGAATGTGTTAAACTTCCAGTGTTCCAATTCGCATTCGAGCACTTGGGGGGAGGGGAATGATATGAAGATTCAGCAACAATGACTACCACTTTGACCGAGATACGAAATCTAAATGCATAGTTATATCATCGGGACCAGGGACTGCGAGACCAGCCCCGTAGACACAATTTGTACAAGTTAGCCACAAGAAATGGCAATTTCCTTTTAGCATAACGAATGCTCATGTACCTTTTGAAAATGGAAGGATTAAAGTAAAGTTCTTTTATTTCTATCTTGTTTCTTGTCTAGACAATGAATTTAATTTGTCATTTGAAAGTTAAACAAGTACTTCAAATGCTAGTGCCGTAATAAACTAGAGATGTCCTCTTCAAGAGCACCGTAAACATAAGAGGGCCCTCTCTTATGAAAACCAAATGCTTTCGGGAGAAAATACACACAAAGCCTTGCATAATCAGACGCAAACAGTAAAACTTGCACAAAACACTTAAACGAGAAAGGACGCAAAGATTAAACTCGCATAAATGTTCAAACAAAAGAACTCAGAAAGACTCATGCAATACTTGAGCAAAAGGTGTTATTATTTACAATGAATGTGCCAAAATGGCACAAGTATAACAGTTAAGAAAAGAAATGAAAAGCTAAGCTGCTGCATCTCTGGAACCCGGAGGAAGAGAAGCATCCACGCCCCCAGGAGAAGTGGGTAGATCCGCCACCGTCTCGATATCTTGATCTCCATCATTTTGACCTTCTATTCGCCTTCCGGTTCCTCTTCAGTTCCCGAGTATCCGGAACCGGAACCAGAAGAACCAGAAGCATCAGGCCTAGCCGGAAGACCCCTTTTAGTAGTTGACTCCAGCTCACGGGTTATAGCGATTTCGACATCAAGTCAATGACACCCGCTTTAGCCTCTTTCAAGGTTTTTCTCCTCATGTTGTACATAACATATGTTTTTTCAACAACGAGGTAAGTCGCTCGGTGCTCTAGTTCTTCTTTAAGTTGGTCAACCTCGACAGAAAGATTTTTCCCTGCGGATCTAACGAACCGGAGGCTAATATCGAGATCACGGAAAGTAGAGGTGAAAAGGCTATTATGCTCAATGGTCCTCTTATACTTCTCCTCCAATTGGGCATATGTCACCCCGGCAGCAGCAAGCTCTTCAGTTTTGGAGTTCAAGACCGCCTCCAAATTGTTTAATCTTTCAGCGGAGGCAGCCTTGCGATCGGATGAAGTAAGAACGATACTATGTATTTCAGCCCAATTGGCCTTAGCCTCTTCAAATTGAACCCTCAGCGAGGTAATCTCTTGGCTAAGGGTCTCTACTTCTTGCTCTTTTGCTGCAAACGAGCCTCTAACACAACAGTGTCAGAAGCTTTGGCTTCTAGTTTTGAGAGGCGAGCAGCAGTTTGGTCCCGCTCGGCCAAAAGTTGATCACGCTCGGAGGTAAGTTCCTCCTTATCTCGAATCAACCTTTGGAGGCCCTCGGAAGCAAGGAAATTGGCCTGTGAAAAAAGAAAAGGTAAACTCAAAATACTACTAAATCAAAGATAGAAGAGATACCAAAGGAAATGAAGAATATACTGCTTCGGCTTTGTGCATAACATTGTTCAAACAGCACTCTCCCGAGAGAGCTTTTATATTTTCCCAATCTTTTTCTGAAGCCAAAGGCTTCAAATAGTTTGCAAGTTCCCTCGGTCTGAACAGCAGATTGCATCCGATATAGACCGAGAAAGTAACGCTCCTCCTTCTTTTAGGATCTTCTGAGGGGACAGCGTATTTTTGCCCCTAGTTCCTATGAACTGGGGACTTGGGGAGAGGAACATCCTCTTTTCGGACAGATGCGGCCGGTGGAGGTGATGTAGGAGTTACTGGTGGAAGAGTCGGTGAAGAAGGAGATGAAGCTGATGGCGTTGAAGGAAGAGATGGTTGCGTAAAGTGTAGTGTTGGGTGTTGGGTGTTGATTGCTCGTCAATCAAAGACGACAGGGACCCGGTACTCAGCCTCACAGTACCGGGCACAGTGACTGGGATTCGGAAATGGGAGTTGGAATTTTCCACCCTCTCAAACTCCCCCCTAAGTGTCGAGGCATCGTCCTCTGTTGGTGTAACTAACTCAACAGATTGAGCAGTCCGTTGAGCTGAGGAAGGTCGTCGTCTTCTATGTAGAGAAGCCCCCTCCTTGTTGGCTTCCCCATCATTGTCAATCATCACGGTGTCTATGGCCAGCCCGGGCGAGGGGCTCATCACTACAACTTTCGAAGACAACTCGGGAGCGGCATTCTTTGACCTCTTATTCTTTCCCCTGGTCGCGGAGGAACGTCTTTTTTTTGGTTGCTTGTTCTCCGAGGGGGACTCCAAGAAGAAGCACTTGCACCAGAAGCAGACCCGGAGATGCATGTCTGTGTAAAAGCCTCCTCGAGAACGATAACTTAGCCCTGGGGTAGACCTGGATTCAACAAGAGAGAGAGTCAAACAACTTCCTTATGTGAAAAGGTAAAAACAAGATGAGTTCGACTTACCATGATTTTTGGCCTTCCACCCGTATTTCCGGGACAGCTCTTTCCACGTGCGGGTTTCGGGCGTAGTAACATCCAAAATTTTCTAGACCCATTGGTCTAAGCCCTCAACCCTAGGAGGAATCCATCGAGTCACTGTAACAGGTAAAGGAAGAAAAGTCAATAATAATGTGGAATGCTCTTTAACAGAAGAAGAAACAAACGATGGACTTACGAGTGCGGTTCCATAATTTTGGGAAAGCCGGAGCGGTGACCGGGATGAGGTCATTATGATTTACTAAATATGTCTGAGTCATTTCCATCATCCTCTTCCCTTGCAAAGATGAATATGTCCCCCACTCTATATAAAACCTTGTCCAAAGAATATGATTACCTCTATGAAGTAGATATCCTACCCGACGAACAGAAAGTAACCTCCACTGAACTACCCCTTATAAACCTGTATTCAGCCTTTGCCAAAAAATCATTTGCACCATGGTCCCAACTTCGTTCCTTAGTTCAACACAAACCAAAAGGAGTCAAAGAATATGTTGCTGCCTCAAAACTTGACCAGCATCTTATTCTTGCCACTCGAGAGAAACAATTTATCTCCCTTCAAATCCTAGATGATTTCCCAGACAATGGAGAGATCATGGTTTTACCTATATCCATTTTGGTGCTATCCGAATCGCTTTAACATATCATGAAAGAAAAGGTCAACCTGTTGTTGCTCTACTTTCTCTTCTAGATACAAGATACTATGAGTACCAACATGTCAATTTGGGTACTGCAGAAGTTACCTTGAATGCTGGGACTGTCTTCATAATTATCTTTCCAAATTTCAACATGTCCCTTCATGACCCATACCTAACTAAAGCATTAAAAATCCAAGTTCAATTCCAGGGAGCCCCACAAGCCAAAGATGCTATCCAAGCCACTCTTCACCACCAAATGGCATTGCGGGTCCATGCCTTCCAGGAGGAGAAAATGCTTTACTCTTGAATATTGATGCTACTAAAGGAAACACTATGTGCGCCCAAATACCCAGACAAATTCCCAGGGACGAGCTCGTCAAAATCCTTCCTGTTTCTTGGATCACAAATTATGAAAAGTTAAGAGAACCAGAGGAATCTCTGCAATATGGTGAGCCAACTTTTACCAAGAGAAATGACAAAACAGTTTCCATACGCTTTGACCATTCCCATCTCAAAAAACCTAATAAAACCATCTTTTCTTGCCAAATGATCCAACCTAAAGACACAAACCCTGACCCTGAAAGTGAACCCTTCTGGAATATACAAACTATCATGGAAGAACATGACTGGTATAAACATTTCGACAAAGAGAGCAGAAGAGTTTGGTGGTTCAATTGCCCCTTTACGGGACACTGCCCTTGGATCTTGGTTGTGACTGCCAAGACTGTTTGGAGGATCCAATCGGAGAATATGATGAACATCACCTACATCATTGGGAAAGATTTGGCCTCAACAAAACCAGATCAAAATCCAAGGAAAAGGGAAAAATTCACTGAAAAGCAATTTCGAGCCAAATATGAAAATAAAGATCCTTCAATTGGCTCATTAAGTAGTCCAGGTAAATATGAATTTCTTGTCAGTTACAAACCCCAGGAATGACCAAAATTACCAGAAAAATTCACTCCAAGTTGGGAAGATGGTAAAACCACACCCAAACCTAAACCACGCTCAACTCATACCCCAGAATTCAAAAAGCCACATGAACCTAAGACCTCACCAACTCAAAAAACCCCCCCAAAGACCACATATCCACATATATTCATGTTGAGTCCTTCAAGTTCCAGTAATACCCAAGATTTTCCTTCATTTTAACCTTTTGAAAAAGAGGGTATAAGCCATGCTCCAAAAATTCCCAAGAAAAATATAGTGCTACCTACTGGAGAAAAACCCCCAACAGTGATATCAAAGCAACGATGAACTGGCAATCAGAAAATTTCATCTGCCAAAACAAAGTACTAAACAACATTGGCAACACCATAAGGAACGTGGCCCATACACAAAACAAAATGATAAGAAAAGTAGAAACAATTGAGAAAAAGATGGAGCAGATGCCGTCTCACCATGCAGGACTAATCAAAGTCCTGGAACTAAGATTGGCAAATCTACAATATGAGATTAGTCCGCCTGGAACTTCACTTTTTCAGTTTTTCCAACAACAACAAAAGAAGACAATTTCAATCAGGGAACAAATTCAACTTTTGAGAAATGACCACTTTGAGTAACAAAAGACCTCAGTTTTTCCTTCAAAACCTATCTTCTTCCCTATGTCGCCACAAGCATATTCCCCACCTAAATTGGACTATACCTTTTTTACTTTTTCTACTACCTCACAAAATCCTGTTTCTTTCACCCAACCCGTAAAAGAAGAACATGATTTAAATATTGCAAAAATGATTTGGGAAAGGAAAGATGCTCTTGCAGCCCAGAAACAAACCAAGAAAAGGCGAGATCGGGGAGAAAGTTCAAAAGGGTCCAACCCCGAAAATCTAATGATTTCTGATCAGAAGGCTCCAGACCTATATGTCTCCCAACCAAGAAACATGTCAAAAGAAGATACACATGGTCGGAATCTCTTAATTCATCAGACGATGATACAATGGAAGATAGCTCTTCCGAAGAAGATGATCCCCCAATATTTGTAAACCAGCCAAGAGACCCAGAAATATGTGAAATAGATGAGGATCAAGAAGGCATGACAGATGAACAAATCCCGAAAAGAAGATATGAGTCCATGGCGTCAAAACCAGTTGGGACTGGTTTCCAAACTTTCACCTTAGATGACGTCAAGGTTTCAAAATGGCCTCAAAGGATCCAAGACTTCTGGTGACCAAAAATTTGGTGGAACGAAAAAAGTATATCATCCTGTCAGAACTCACTTCACAGTTCTCAGGAATCCTCAGAGGTTGGTGGAACTCACTTGGGATTCAAGACAAAAATACTTTTCTTACTTACCAGGACTTTGCGTTCAACATCAGAATCCTACATGAAGCTTTTTGTGGAGATACTGGTCAAAGAAAAGAAAAGATGCGAAGACAACTCTTCGAGACGAAGTGCGTGTCACTCGACAGAAATGACATTGACAAGCATTTTCAAAAAATGGCAAAGATTTATTTCGAGATCGGTGGAGACATCAACCTGAAGCAAGCCTTTGTCTCGTCCCTTCAAAAGTTATTGGCAAGCCGAACCATGACCATTATTGAAGAAAAGTTTCAATCCACAACAATCCCACAAGTCGGCTACATCAGGCAAGTTATTTTCTTCGCATTGGATGACATTTGTACAAAGCGCTCTGCCCTAAAACAAATTATCCAACACAATCCAGCGCTTGACAAAGCAAGCCGCAAATCTAATCTGATCAACAGATCAGGATGTTCCTGCCACATGTCCAGGCAACAGGGAGGATTCAGGAGGTTCAGATGGCCAAAATTCCAGATGGAAAATCAAGGTCCAGGATACGCACAAAATATTTCAGACAAAGGAGGCTAGGGAATTTTCATAAAAAGAACAGATGCTTTATTTGCCACAAGATTTGACATTTTGCAAGAAATTGTCCACAATCGAGGAAATTTGTCAAACTCCTCGAAGAGATTGAAGATTACACTAGCATCCATCTCAGAAAAGAAAAGGTCCTCGAGTCCATATTCTCTATGGATGATGAACCCACTGAAGAAACCTTATTCTCTCTTGATATATACGAAGATCATGAGGATGACCACTACCAAATTTCAGAACTGGTGGCCAGAGCCCGAGAGGAGATCAACGCTCTTGTAGTCATCCCTCAAGTGGAACTCAAGGCTTATTCATCCAAATGGGATAAACCAACTCGAGTCATCGCTTTCATTGACACTGGAGCTGCTTGTTCACTCATGAACCCTGCTGTTCTCCCTAAAGATCAATGGGTGCCTCACTTTAAGGATTTCAACACTGCATCAAATGGAATCCTGACTACCACCGTTATCACAAAATACCCGGTTACAATTGAGTTCTTTCCAGGATTGAAGTACAGAACCAAGCTGATCGGCTCTGATGTACCAGGAAAAGATCTTATCATTGGATTCGACATTTTCAGACAACTAAAAGATCAACTCCAGATCAGGGCTAATGGGATAACCTTTAAGAAGCAGTTCAAACCTTATTCTGAAATTCCAAGGCTACTCCAAATCACCTACAACGAACAAATCAAGGAGATTGAACAAAATCTCATTGAGCATTCATGTGCCGAATCTCACAAGGATTTTATGAAAAAAGGGAAAAGCCTGTTATGGAAGAATAAAGAGTTTTTTATCAAGCTCCATTTCAAGAAGAATGAAAACATCAATCCAACAAAAACCAATCATTCAGGCATGAATCCAGATCATCTTCAGCTTGCAAAGAAAGAATGCGAAGAACTCTTGGAATTTGATCTAATAGAGACATCATATTCACAATGGGCATGCGAAGCATTTTATGTCAACAAAAGGGCTGAGCAAACAAGAGGAAAACTCAGGTTAGTTATTAACTACCAGCCACTTAACCACTTCCTTATAGATGATAAATTTCCTATCCCAAATAAACTCACTCTTTTCTCCCACTTAGTCAAGGCCAAATATTTTTCCAAGTTTGATCTTAAATCTGAATTTTGGAAATTGGGAATCCAACCCGAAGAAAGAGCCAAAACAGGATTTTGCATCCCCGATCATCACTTCCAATGAAAAGTCATGCCCTTCAGATTAAAAACTGCACCCTCCATATTCCAAAAAGCCATGATAAAAATATTCCAGCCCATCCTCCATACCGCTTTAATTACATTGATGACATCCTGTTATTTAGTGAAACATTAGAGGAACATGTCGACTTGCTTCATCAATTTAAGGCATTGATAACACAGTACAGGATCATGCTTTCAGCAAAAAAGATGATTCTTGCTCAAGAAGAGATTAATTTTCTCGGGATGCATTTTGTCCATATGCATATAGTCCATGACCACATATATGTCAGGAGCTACTCAAATTTTCTAATACCGGACTCACAACAAAGCAGATCCAGCAGTTCTTGGGTGTAGTAAATTATATAAGAGATTTCATCCCAAATATCTGTACATTCATTTCTCCGCTCACGAAGATGCTCCAGAATAAGGCTCTGTCATGGGTAAAGGAACAAGATGAAGCAGTCATGGAAATAAAGGAGATATCTAAAGATGTCAAATCTCTCTACATCCCTTCATACGGTAAGAAGATACTGCAAACTGATGCCAGCAATGAATACTAGAGTGTTGTTCTATTTGAAGAAAAAGATGATTAGAAGAAGATATGCAGATATGCTAGCAGAAAGTTCAAAGATGCCGAGCAACATTATCACTCCACTTTCAAAGAAATTCTTGCAGTAAAGAACGGGATCAAGAAGTTTAATTTTTTCCTGATTCACACAGAACTTCTGAAAGAAATGGATATGAAGGCCTTCTCAAAGATGATCCAGATAAATGCAAAAATTATTCCCAATCCTTAGATTTTCAGATGGGCCCAATGGTTCTCTCCATACAAGTTTCAAGTCAAGCACCTGAAAGAAAAGGATAATATTCTCACAGATTTTCTGTCTCGACCGAAAGAATTCTCAAAAAGATTTTCCCCAGCAAAGATGAAGCCAAAAGAAAAGCTCATCAGCCACATCTTCATGTTTTCAAATGTACCAGGAACGATTTCATTAAAGTCAACGGATCATCCACCAGAGTTGTTCAATCTCTCGGATCCTTTTGATCCGTCAATTATAATGGAAAGAAGAACTTATTATGAGCTTCAGGTTTTCCGGCAATATGGAGGATCAATTCTCAAGCCTTATGGGGTCAATCCAAAATATCCATTCTTCCACATATTCATAGCACAAGCCAAGGATTTCCCACAAGAACTATTATGGTTTTTCTGGTACGTATGCCATCAGTATTATATTTTCATGGAATTCAAGTGCAATGCCTTCAAGGATTTTGACAACATTGAACATGCTCTTAAAATATTTCTATTATGGTTCAAGCCTCGAAGATATTGGATAAAATACTTCAATGATTCCTACAAAACAAAGGTATTCATGTTCCATAAGCCAATGAAGATTATTAATGGAAAAGTCCAGGCACAAGCAGAAGTATCATTCTGGTGGAAATTTCTCGTGTCCATTTTATCCTTGAAAGAAGAATATAGTGAATCACAAAGAATTATCTTCCATCAAAATAGGTGTATCCTGAAAGATATATTGCCAAAAGATTGGGCAAGCTGGAATTATACCAGCACTCATCCTCATTGGGAGAGAGTCCGAGAAGCAGCAAAGGAATATCAAACCCCTTACGAAGTTATCCGAGAAAAGATCACTCAAGACATCTCCAGATTAAGGTTGCGGATTACATCTCTGGCTTGTGAGGGGAAGGAACACAGCGAAGAAAGACCGTCAAGTTCCAGGCGTTACTACACAAGATCTTTGAAAAGACATCTAAAAGACAAACCCAAAGAATCGATGGAAGATAATTATCTAAATCCCTGCTAATCACATCATAATCCCACATTACCTACCAAAAAAACCTAAAAAATCATCTACCCATGCCAAGATAAATTTCCACATCTTTCTAATTTATCCGAGCCCTACTTTCACATGCTTCCACATGCCTCCACATGCTTCGTCACATGCAACATCCTACTTTCACATGTTTCCACATACTCCCACATACTTTCACATGCTATACCATGTATATTTTACCTCTTTCATATGTTTTCACTAGCTTTTTTAGTTGCTTTGCATAAGGTCCTCCACATGTAACAAGGGACCCACTTGCAGATAGGTTTGCCATGTAAGATAGGTTTATTTTGTAATATAAGTTTGTCTTGTAATTACCTCCTAGCCCTATATAAAGGAGGCCATGTAGTAGTTGTAAGGACATCTTGTAACCTTTGTAAACCTTTGTGATATATTATATATGAGTTCTTTCTAAATTTTCTCTTGTTCTTTCTTTCGAATGGATGGAAAGGCCGGTCCATGTATGAAAATAGAGTAAGAATACTCTAAGAAAGTTAGCTTATTATAGTACGAAAGTTTCCCGAGTTATAACAGCTAAAGTTGGTTATATTCAAAAGTTTTCTGAGTTGCGTAGCTGGGCAAGTCGTCCCTTATGGGTTGTTGAAGCCAACCCTTTTGTAGGAAAACATTTGCGACTATAAGAAAATTAACTGTTATTGTAGCTTGGCAAGCCGTCCCTTATAGGTTGTTGAAGCTAGCCCTTTTATAGGGAAGCTTTCATATCTATGATTTAGTTTGCTTTCTTGGAGTCTCTTGCTCTGTTCTTATACTATGCCGACTGAAATGAACTGTTCCATCCATCCATAGTCGTTGTCATCATCCATGCTGGTTAGCAGTGCATAGTGGCCACGCTTGCTGAAATTTATCATTCCCCCGCAGAAGATTTTGGGGGAATAGAGGTTCATCACTCGAGCTAAGGATAGCTCTTCTCCCGTCTCCTGACACAGTCGCCGAAGACAAGCATTGTCCTCCATATGGAAGGGCTTACCTGTGCCAAGCACACCTGATAGCGGAGGCAGAACTCCACAATGATGGAGTCAAGCTCTCCGCTCAAAGAAAACGCTCCCAAAGTAAAGGGATACGTGTAAAAATATGTCAAACCCTTCTTGGGTAAAGTTATTCGCTCCACCAAGTTGGGAGCGATAGTATCCAAATCTTGACAGTGGCAGTCTTCCTTTATAATGGGGATACTGAAAGGGCGGATAGAAGAAGGGCATACGCTAACAACTCACGTACAAGGGTGAGCAGAAGGGTACTTCTCTTCAAAATCTTTGGTGGTAATCAGATTCTTTCGGATGATGGTACTCACTGTAAGGGGAGCAACATCATCAGTTTTACCTTTGTTCTTTGAAGAACTAGGTTTTCTTGAAGAAGAGGCCATTTTTTACCAGAAGGAGGGTTTTTCTCTTAAAGCGAGAAGCTAAAGAAAGGTTAAAGTCGAACTATGAGTTGAGTAAAGAAAGTTTAAGAAAATTTAGAGTATTATGAAGTGTAAATGAAAGAGGTTGATGAGTATAAGTAAAGGTATAGGCGGCTAAACTCGTGGCCATAATTACCTCGATAACCGACAAAAGTGATGCTAAATCGAGGGATGACGCATGTTTGGGGCACTAAATGCAGAGAGACGTGCGTCTAATCAACCGTCACACTTTTAAGAGAGGGTTAGTAAATTTTCAGCCAAAAAGAATGTTTCTACCAACTTCCCGGTGACACAAAGTTATGCCACCTGAAAGCAGGGAACTATGTGTATAGGGTAAAATATGTTATATTAAATGATCGTATGAGGAAGTGACACGTGGAGCCGAAGACAGAAGATAGTTGAAACCAAAGGCAACCGTCTGTTACCAGAGAGAATAATACTCATAAAAATGAAATAAATGTCTGCCACCCGATAACATAAATGAAGAACATTTTACGGTATTAAGTACACTACCCTTTACAAGAAATATGGCATTAACTGCTCGCCGTTACACATTCTTCAATGACCCTCATATTTGACATTAAAGAAGAGCTTCATCCTAGGACCTTGTTTCCTAAGTGCAGACTATAATGAGTGAGCTATATTATCATTGTAAGAGACACGAATTTTCTGAAAAACATACGCTACACTCTATTCAAAGCTTAATATAATTTTATCTTCTTGTTTTTTGATATCATTGTTGTTGTGCCCGAAAGCCTTATTCCCGAAACTACTATTTCTGCTATTTCGCCTCCATCTCAAAGCTAAGTATTATAGCCTCCATCGCAAGACTAAGTATTATATTTTTATCTAATTCATCTATTATTTCAGGATCATTACAACTAAATAAATATGATATGGTCAGAATGATATTTTTGAAAAGAAAGGGCCATATGTATTCAACTTTAAAGAAACAAGTAGCACATTATTTAGAAGGACTACGAGGAAATATAAACATTCAACTTGTAATTCAAAGATGACATATACCTTACTACACTTCTTTCTAGGTACATTATAATATTAGTGGAATAAAAAACAAGAAATACCAATATAACTACGAAGCGACAAGAAAATGATTTCAAATTAACACTAAGAAAGCAAAAAGAAAAAACTCTTTCTCTTGATCCAGCTTGTATAATCTCAGGTATATTTGTTCAATCAAAATCTTGAAAGTGTGATGCAGGAAGTTGAACTGATTTAGAATAAAGGATATTTATTTGATATTTACTACGAAAACAACACTAAATTATAGAGGCAAAAATAAGGGGAATACATATATTTGTCTTCCTCTTAACATTTCCACAACAATGAATATTATACGAGGGGTGGGAAATAAAATTTACTCATACTGTTATAATTTTTCTGTTTAATGTATCAAAGGTGAATAACTTTTGAGTATGGCTTTTTACTATGTGGGTGGGGATTCAATCTCTTAGACGGCATTACCGAGATTCTATTTACTTTAACGTTTGATTTTACCTGCAAATATCATTAATTCCTTACCACAGAAAAATGGAACATTTCACTTATACGGTAACCATTAAGTTGATCATCTTTGATCCACCAATGATTATACGACGCCATTAACAACCATTACAAGTAATAAGGGTCGACTATATATCGGCAATAGGGAAGAAAGCATGATGAAAAAGAGAAGCTGAATATTAACACGAACACCACGTTAATTTGCACAGGTACAAAACGGTTAATGTCGAAACTTATGCAGCCCAAGTAGAGATCTAGATCCTATCTACAGTACACAACATCACAGACAGAAAGTAGAAACTTCATTTTCAATATTCACAAACCTAATAAAACAAACGCTTATTACTCCTATTATCTACTCTATATTAGCGAGCCACCATACTTAAGCTGCAACCTTCTTAGCCCTTTTAGCCGCAGGGGACTTAATAGACTTGGGCTGCTTGGCCTTCGCCGAAGTAGATTTCCTTGTCTTCTTGGCTCCAACCTTTTTCGGCTTCTGCGTCGGTTTTGCTTTCTTTGTCACCTCTGTTTTCTTGGTGGACCTTGTGCTTCTAGGTTTCTTCTTAGAATCGGCCTCTGGAACCTTTTTGGTAGAGGCTGTTGTTCTCTCCTTTTTCCCAGCCTCGGATAGCTTGTACGAAGCCTTGATTTTCATAAGCTTACCCTTTGCTGCAGAATTCTTCAATTGAAGACCGAGAATTTTCCTGAAATTCGCTGGTAATTCGTCCTTGTGTTTGTCCTCCATGTATTTTGCAATTGCATAAGGACTTGATCCGCCTTTCTCGTTCAGAGCCAACAGAGCCTCTTTAATCATCTGCATATTTCCATACCAATATTAATACTGAAATTGCTAATTATAAAATCTATATTCATTAAAATTTGGCAAATGAATGGCTATATACCTGAAAGTAGGGAGGATGAGTAACAGTTTTGGCAGATTTAGGCTGTATCTCTCTCGGCGCTCTAGGTTTCTTCTCCTTAACAGGCTTCTTCGTCGCCGGAGGTTGATTCTCAGCCTTGGGAGCCTCTGCCGGCGGCTGCTCCACGGCGGGGTTCTCCACTTCTATAGTTGCCGACATATATTTAAATTCTGAAAATCCTCACAAATTCTCAAAACTAAGGTGATTGAATTACAATCTGCTGTGATTATTCTGGAATGCAACTAACGCAATTTATATTGAGGAAATGATCCTGGTTTCACAGGTTTCTGCATTTTGATTGGTTCAATTGGAGTGACGGGGATCGGTATTTGAATTCAGAATTAATCAGGTGAGCACACGTGGATGGCATTTAGACGTTGATTCACTTGTGAATTGGATTAAGAGCCGTTGTTCTTATCTAGAAAGAAATACTGGTGCTGGGTTTTTCTTTCATTGTGGGTGTACTAGGGGTGTGTTTTTCTGTTTAACTTTGTGATTTTATTTTAAACCACAGAGTTTTGATCTTGATTTGAAACTTTTTTAGAGATTGAAGCTAAGAAATTGCGGATCTACTGTGGTTGGAAATAAGCAAAATGGTGGCCGTTTGCATGTAGTTTTGAGGTGTTGAAGTAATACGGTATAAGGGTCAAGTGATAAACTTGTATACATTCTAGTTCTAGTTAAAGTAACTCCATTGACAATTACAAAATGACATCGTTGGTAATTAGCCATGCTTATCAGTAATGAAAATATAATTCTTTTTACAATTTTTTTCTTCTTCTGAGCAGTAAAATTACTAAAAAGATTTTAGTACTTTGAGTTTCACAAGTATGGCTCATGTAATTTTTCTAATTCATTAGCCACTTAAGAAAATGATTTTTCATTTGTAGTAAACAGGTTTTATTAAGCTCAACTTTGATCTTTTTATTCACTTAAATTTCTATTCCGCAAAGTTAATAGAATAATCTAATCAAAGAGTAAAAAGATGTGTATCAGTGTATGATGCAGCATAAAATGTGCAGAGAATGAAGTGTTATGGTCAAAATGTAAACATTTTAAAATATCATATTTCCCATTTTATAATGAAGATAACAATATAACTCAAATGTTTAATCTCTTTATCATCAATATAAGTTTTTAATAAAACTTATAATATTTGCCTCAAGTGTCTTTTGATATCAAGTCCTTGGAAACAAAATTACTTTTTTTCCTTTTATAAAATAATAAAGTCTCTTCTATGAGACACAATTTAAAACAACTGGTGACATCCTTCCTTGCTTGCCTCCACAAGTATGGATGCATATTTATAAACAATTTCATATAGTCCAAAGCATAACTTTAGAGAAAATCCTCGAGAAGAGTAAGTTTAATCAACTTATCTCGTTTTCGCTTTATTAACATTCACAAGTTTTCAATTCTTTTCCATTGTTCCAATGTTGATTAAAATGCTCAAACATCATCAACAAGTCGATATCTACAATTAGATATCCTAATTACGTCAAAAATATAACCTACAATATTGATCAATATCCATTTATGGCTCTTAAGTTGGCTGTAAGCCTCCAACAACTCAAATCACCGAATAGATTCACATGCTAGCCTATTCAACTTCATTCTTATATTTTAATACCCATTCGAAGTCATTGATGATACTAAATCAATTGACCAATGCCACCAAGTTACTATTTCATCATCTTCCTTAATCAACACTTTCAAAATATACAATTCGGGTGATTACTTAATTGATTACTGCCAACTTTTGCTAACAAATAATTTCGCAGGTTCGTTGTATTCGTTTCCAAGAATACTATTGATCTTCTCTCAAATTTTCTCAAGAATACTATTCATGCCATGAATTAGAGTTTTATATTCAATCATTCAATCATTAAAACTTCTAACAAATGCTACAAATATTTCTAACTACTCATAATAAACGAGTTTGACGCATAAGAATTACCCCTAGTAGATCAATCTTGAAAAATTACAACTATGGTGATTTTGTGTTCTTGAGAATTTGATGATGAAATTTAATATTTTTATGTAAGAATGGTATTAGAACTCATGTATATTGAGTAAGAATCAACCCAAAATATCATTAACAACTTACCTTAGTTGGTTGGATTTGATTTGAGCTTAAAATAGCCTCTTGACCTCAAGACCTCAAAAGCTCAAAATACTCTCTCTCTCCCTGGCCTTGTACTTATAGGTCCAAATTTATGGGTTTCGAATGCTACCCCGGAGTTCACTCCTTCTCCAAGCCTGGACGCGGACCCTGATGCTATGATAGTACTTCACTGCCAACCCTTGGTAATTTGATCATAACATCTTGTAGGAATATCCAAATGACGAGCGGTTTAAAGTGTTATAAATTAAACTCAAAGATCTTTCATTTGATAGGTTGTTCACCACATAACTCATTGTATATATCTCGATATGCTCGTCCAAAGTTAGATATTGCACGTACTAATTTGAAATTTTAGTCTATCATGTAATTTTCAACTTGACTTGTCCAAGGGCTCTCGTTAAATCCTATATCACTTCAAATACACCTTGCACACTTGTTATTATGTTTATGGGATATCTTTCATATTATTAACACTCACATACAAATAAATATAATTAGCATATATCGTACCTCTTAATAACCTTATAATATTTCGAAACTTTTTTTTCGAGAAGCTATAATTTATTATAACTGTATATATAAATATACAATGTAAAAATTATTTATAATTGCATATATAACTCAAATCGACAGCAGTAAAAGCATCTACTTTTTGCTCTAAGTAAGAGATTATCTAAATATATAGTAATGCGTGAATCCACACGAATCTAAAAAAAGGTTCTCAGTCAATTGATCCCCATGAAGACAATTATGTCATTTAAGCGAGTACTTTAATTTCATCAAGGGACAAAACACAATAAAAGGGACAAATGAGAAACTTGTGGTCAGAAGCAGTCAATTGATATTAAAAATGAAAAAGAAGTAACAAGGGAATAGTGAATATTTTAATACAGAACCCATTTGGATTGACTTATTTTAAGTGTTTTAAAGTTAAAATAGTTTTTAAGTTATTTTGTAGTGTTTGAATAAAATAATAAAGTGCTTATAAGCATTTATTTTTAAGCTAAAATAACACAAATAAGCCAAAAGCCAAAAAATAAAATTCCTAACTTATGATTTTTGGCTTAAAAGTCGTACAAATAGCACGGGCTAGCCAATTTTCAGACTGGTAATTAAAAAATAGCCAGCGTTTGCAAAGTCATTGAAAAATAACCACTATTTTGCTGCAACACGGAAAGTTCCAGCATAATATACTAGAGATTGGTGTACCTGTGTATGAATTTCTAGCATATTATGCTGGAACTCCAGCACACGGAAAGTTCCAGTATAATATACTAGAGATTGGAGTACCTGTATATGAACTTCCAGCATATTATGCTTGACCATTATATTATGTTGGAACTCCATCCATCATAATATGATGGAGTTCCAGTTCCAGTATATTATGCTGGAAGTTCACATGTAAAAAATTCGAACTCCAGTATATTATGCTGGAATATTTTTTGTATTTTGAACATCATTTTCGTTCAGATTTATTTTTACATGAAAAGTGGTTAAATTTTAATTACTTTTAAAATTGTGACTATTTTTCAATTACCACTTATAAATCTGCCTATTTTTTAATTTCACTATTAAAAGTCACTTACAACCGGCCTTTCCAGACGTGCTCATAGTTAAGTGGGTAAACTGTCGCAAACATTTTACTTGAGGGGACCATTCCGTAATTCACGTATAAATCTTGGGATTGTTTTGCAGCTCAAATTCGAACATGATTGTTGATGCCTGGTACCTGATCCGGGTTGTTGCAGGCCTGCAACGAGTCAATCCCGAAACGGTGCAGTTTATTCGTCCCGTGATGATAAACGACAGCGTTCCGATCTGAATTTTGAGATTGGACAGTGCATAAGCATCTTCTCCTGCATCTATCAGCTGGACAAATCGAAAAAGAAAGAAAAAAAGAAAAAGGAATAAAAAAAAAGAACAAAGAGGAACAGATAAAAAGACAACAGAAAGAGGGCTTTTGGCATCGAATCTCAGCTCTGCATCGGTTAATCAATTTTCTCGCTCAGCTCCTCTCCCCTCTCCCTCTGGTAAGCTTAGTTCCAATGCTGTTTCCTATTTCATGTTTCTATTGTTTGATCTGTTCAATTTCCTACTTCATTTCGCTAATTCAAACTGCATTTTTGTGGTTTCTTCTTCTTGTTTGCTCCGACTTGTAAATCTAGCTTCTGATCTAATTTGTGTATCTCACATT
Source organism: Nicotiana obtusifolia (assembly GCA_002018475.1). NCBI lineage: Eukaryota > Viridiplantae > Streptophyta > Magnoliopsida > Solanales > Solanaceae > Nicotiana > Nicotiana obtusifolia. The sequence continues at coordinate 122,932 of MCJB01028935.1, read as the reverse complement.
TGATATGAGTTGCTCTAGCTTGTTCTACATCAATGCATCGTTAAAAATTCACTTAGAAAGTCAGTTCTTCCTCTAAAATGTGGATTTAAAAGGGCGAAGAGGTGTGGTTGACCTCAAGGATTAGCTTGTTTGAACTGTAAAGGGGCGGTCTTTATTGGTTTCATTAGATTTACACTTCGTACATATAGAAATACAATGAACTTTCTTGGTTGACTGAGCGAAATTTATTCTCTTGCTATGTTGCTTCCACTGCTTGTTGAACCTAAGTGTTTGCTTAGCCTTTCTCTCATACCATGGAGCCTAGACTTTGCTCTATTGTAGCTCAGACTTCAGGAGAATGAAGTAATAATTGAAAATGGAACACATACAATTAAAATAGAATTGATAGAATGGAGGAATGATATGAGAGGTACTATGCGATAAAAAGATACTTAACTAAGTAAAAGACAAGTTCGATAGAACATTGGTGAGACCAGCAATGTTAGATGAAATTGAATATTAGGCCTCGAAGGCTAAACATATCTAGAACGTGAGTGTCACAACAATGCAAGATAGATGTGTAATTATGAAATATTTGACTAGATTAAAATGATCCATTTGTGAGGGTGCAAGTAGTACACATGGAGGGTGTAATGAGAGAAGATCGCTTGATATGATTTGACAACGTTCTAGTAGACCTTCATGGGCACTGGTTTATAGGTGTGATATTATGATGATTGGCATTGCTAAACAGTGACTAGGTGAAAAAGCTGTGTAGGACGACTAGAACCGATGTTAAATTTAGCTTAGGACAGAGCACTAGTGAAAGAAAGGGGATTCATGTAGGTAATAAATATAGACTGGTTGGGATTAGAGGTTACTTATGGGTGTCATTTTTACCTTTGTTACGATGTTTACCATGAGTTTCTTTGATATGCTAAAAGACTTATTGATATTGTAGTCATAAGTGTGAGATTTAAAGAATCTCAAAATCTAGACAACTCCTAATAAAAGGAAAGTTATTTATAAACAAAGTAGTATTGGAATGAGTTAGGGCCTAATAAAGTGGAATGGGTATAGAGGATTCAACTTATGTGTCATACTATCGAACTTTTTGGAAAGAGCAATGGAACATAGACTTAGGGACATTACAAGGGTGTATGAGAACCAGTCTATCGATCTTTAACATGTCCTTATTTTTTCTAAAAAGATTGATGAATATTTGTAAGGATAAAAAGAAAAAAGATCATTCTTCCTCTGCTTCACATGATATTTTTGTTGACCTAGAACAACATATAATAAGGCAGGAGCCTTGGAGCAACAGTAAAGTTGTCTTCGTGCAACCTATAGGTCACGGGTTCTAGCTGTGGAATCAGCCACAGCCGCTGGCGCTTGCGTCAAGGTAGACTACCTATATCATATAATATCAATACAATAAAATGTCAGGAAAAGGTTGTTGCTGGGTGCGTTGGTGGGTGTTGGAGAAGTTAGGAATTCTTACCAGATGTACATTCCCTAAAGGATAAGCATAAAGGAGTTGTCACAAGTGTGAGAACGATAGGAGGAGATATACGAAGTTCTCATAACTGACTGCAATTAGTTTAGGATTGAGACATAGTTGTTGTTAACTTGTTATTGTTGATGGTTATAGAGGATTAATGTAGCCGAACTCAACTTTGTTGATAGCGGCATAAGTTCTTATTATTTCTACAACAGGTAACTTTTTTTTTCCGTTTAGTAATATTTCTGCCAGTGATATTGTCATACTAGTAAAGCATGCTAGTTCAGTTTGTCCTTACTTACCTAGTTAGAGATAAGAAAATAGACTGTCTTTGGGTTGAGGAAACCTGTGTTTGTTTCCTTGGTTTCTTTGCATAAAATTCAATCAACTATGTCTCAATCTCAAATTAGTAGGGCTTGAATATATCAATATTCTATATCCGTTCGGTTCTACTCAAGTCTATTTCATTCCGATAATAGACGATTTTCCCTTTCAAGACAAATTAGAAATTCTCTAAATTACAACACTTAGCCGTACACTAATAACTAACTTAAATCTCAACTATTTTACTGGATCTTTTGTTTTCATTTCGTTCTATCCCTAGTTAAATCGCCTATAGAGTTGGGAATTAGTAGCAAGTAACATTAAATAGATAAAGTGGGAAGGAAGCTTAATATTACATGTTCATGTTCTTGTTAAAAATTTGATATGGGTTTGCTAGTTGGAGGTAGCAGGTATCTCGTGGAATTAGTCGAAGTGCGCGCAAGTTGGCCCTTATACCACGGTTATTCAAAAAAGGAATTTGATCTGGCTTTGTCTATACTTCTTTACCCAGTCATAGATGGTAAAAGAAAGAACTGCTTTTTATGTGGAAACCTGTGTTTGCTTTCCTTATTTCTTGGCATAAGGGGGGACTTAATCATGAGTAATGTTAGATAGAATAGAAGGAGATGAGATAAAGTTCCTGTCTCTAGGAAAGCTTGAAATCAATAATATTTGGTTTGTGACTGATGTGTCGCATTCATTTGTCTACAACTTTGGTTGCTTTGAGATCATTATATAAAGTATTTTCTCCTATACTTCTGCAGAAAGGCCACATTCAAGATGGGTTTCTAGCATTTGCCTTTTCTTCTGAATGATATGATGGTATGATGCCATACTTCTATATTTGGATTTTGCATTTTCTGTATCAGATGAATCATGTTTGGTAATGTTGACTTGTTTTCATAAGAAACAGAAAAAAAATTGCAAGTACCTTTTTTGAGAAGGTTTAAATATTTCTGAGAAGGAATCTGCAAGTACCTTTGTTTAAGGAACTTTAAAAATATATTTATATATATATATCTTACAAATGCAGTAACTATCAGTAATTGATTTAGAAATCTTTTAGACTTCACTTACCACTGTGAATTAATGAGACCTAACTGAACCTATTCTAGATTAACAAACCAAAGAGAAAACTGGTAGAACCTGCTTATGTACCATAGTGCTGCCGCTTAACTGGCAACTAAAATAATTTTCATGAACAGGCTACTGTATTAACCTATAATTGATCTGATTATGTATATGCTTATGATTCTTTCTTTAATAAAGGACCACAATAACTTTACTATAAAAACTTACATGGCCATCATGGCCGAGAGGGATGCTGCCATCCGTGAACGGAATATGGCACTAGAGGAGAGAAAAAGGGCTTTTGCAGAGCGAGACATGGCAATGCTTCAGAGGGATGCAGCTCTTGCAGAGCGTAATGCTGCGATACAAGAAAGAGACGATGCCATTGCTGCTCTTCGATTAGGGGAGAGCTCTATAAATGACAACAATGTGGTTCCAGATTCACCAGGAAATGACACTGAAAGTGGTGCAAAGCACATTTCTAACCAACAGCAAATGCATAAAACCATAGTTGAAGCAGCTCATGGTTCAACGGAAGATCCCACAGCTGGCTACTTGAAAGGCATGGATACTTCTGAAGCAAAGAATCCTAAAAAGGTCAGGCGACCTAAAGAGAGAAGACACAATAAGCAAGCCAAGATACCAAGGCAGGGTAAAATTGGCGCAGAAAGTTTGAACATGCAGGTCATTTCTACATCATCAGATGATTGGGTAAATCTGCAAGAGTTGGATAGTGATAAGGAGGGAGATACGCAGCTCACGTCATGGAAAGATAATTTGGGTTTGAACCAAATCAATTTTGATGAGTCGGCCATGCCAGTGCCAGTTTGCTCCTGTACTGGGACTCCACAGCCATGCTACAAATGGGGTCATGGTGGGTGGCAATCAGCCTGCTGCACAACAACCATATCTATGTACCCGTTACCTCAAATATCAAACAAACGCTATTCCCGAGTGGGTGGCAGAAAAATGAGTGGTGGTGCCTTCAGTAAATTGCTTAATCGTCTTGCTGGTCAAGGTTATGACCTGTCTGTTCCACTTGACCTTAAGGATCATTGGGCTAAACATGGTACAAACCGCTACAGCACATTAAAATAGCTTCTGTATGCACGTTGGATTGGGACCTCAAAACATGTAGAAGGGTTTGTTGGGAAGTGTGTTGTGGATGAAAGAAATTGTACTTTAAAACTGTGCAGGAGATATACAGCTGATAGCTAGTCATTCACATTTTTTTTTAGCTCTGTCTCTGTCTCAGAGTTCCAATTCATCTTATCAGAACGGCCTCACATCATGTAATTTGCTTTTATCAAAATATATTTAAATGAATTTGTTGATTTGAGTGACAAATAGCTTTGCTTAGACAGCGAATACGGCAAACAAATGGCTAAGACGTGTGCATGCCGGTGTATTTGTTGCATTTTGCCCGTATCGAACAATTCATTTGTCTTTGCCGCCTTCTACTTGTTTAGTCCTTCTCTATGAATCTTTTCAACATATCAACTCTCCTTGAAAATGATCTTCCACGTCAAATAGAATTTGCTTGTGGTATAGTGTTAGCAGGAATACATGAAATTAAATGGCACTATTTTTATTGAGGGAGGAAATTAGTACAAATTAATGAACTGATAGAATTGTATGCCAATTCTGTGCTCGCATTACCATTGTTACATTGAGCGTTTGCAGCTAATATAGGCCTACTATCTACAACCATAACAAACCTCAGTCATTGTTTCATCTACGAAAAATCAATGTATGAACAAATAGAAAAGGAAGAGCAGTAAATAAAAAAGATGTAATAACTCGTGGCTTAGTGTTAGAAATGAAGTCTACCTCGCTCTAGTAGAGGACTTTGAAATCCTCTCCTATACTACACCTTTTGGAGGGTTGGGCGGGAAATATATACACATCAATAACATCGTAAGGTATGTTTGACCAAAAAGTGCAACTTTCGGTTAAACTATTAAATTTATATGATGATGGGTTAAATCTAGTTAAGGATAATAACTCTAGATGTAAATCATAAAAACATGCGGAAGATGGGGACAGATACCGTAAATGATCGATGACAACAAATGCAAAGTATTCTTAAAGTATAAGAAATAATGGAGGTGTAGCTGACAATAAATAGCAATAAATGGCATTCAAGTAAATAAGGAGAATGATTCACCCAATAATGAATGGATTGGACGAATATTTCTCCTCACAATGATGAGTGACAGAAAGATCCAAGATTTGTTTGAATAATCCTCGGATCTGATAGAAAGATGTGGAATAATATGAGCAAGAATCTTTGTCAAAAGACAATCTTTGTATTTTTATATGTGGGAGAGAATCTTCTACTGAAAAGTGTTCTTATCAAATGAATATTACATGCCCCTGTCATTATCTCTTCTCTCTATTTATATGAGACATTTTCCTAAGAAACCCTAGTAGTACAAGTGCAGAGTATATTCACTAGAATATTCCCTTTTAATATCCTACCCTGACAAACTAGCCGTTACAGCTCCTGTCATCAATATTCAGCCTCGACCTCGACCCTTGTCGACACCTCGATTATGGCTCTCGTTGGCTCTCGTTGGCTCTCGTCGACATCGCGGCTACGGCTCATGGCTGACACCTCGGCCAATGACTTTGCTACATCCTAGTCCACCTCGACTGACTCTTTCCTTAATGTCATATTACGCAAAATATCCTTAGGGAAGGTTTTGGCCTATACAGTTAGTCCCTCCGCTTATTAAGGTCAATCCTAGGCGGCCTTGATGAGCGGACTCTGTTTATCGTGGTTGGCAAAAGTCGAGTAGTGGCGTTTCAGACAAGGTAACGATATGACCTTTCGTGAGCCGCAACCTTTGGTGTCGCATCGTTTCAAAGTGACGTCACGCCATCATGCATCATTATGGCGCGTTTTCTCGATAATTTGCATCGTTTCTTATGCCCTTGATGTTTCGATACCTACGCTGGGTAATGATGGCCTGATTTCTCGGTCCTGGCGCTTGAACTCTTATAAATAAGTATGCGAGACCGTTCGTTTGTGTTTTGCATACTCTTGATATCAAATCCCCGCGTCTTCTTCTCTATTCATCACATTGAATCCCTGTCTTCTCTTTTCTTCGTTGTTGCATATCCACTCCCCTGATTCTGGTGGTTCCAGTTGCTTCTAACCCTTCCGTACCTAAAACATCTTCTCTTGAAAGTATGGTTAATGTACTTTCTAGTTCTGGCGTGGCATCTGACCCTATCCCGTTGGCGGTGCGTATGCCTCCTCATGATGATAGTGTTTCTTTTGCCAATGAAGATGAGAATTTCCCTACGTTGAAAGTTAGGTCCGACCTTTTGAAAATGCCCGAGGATGACCCTGAGGTCCCGGAATCAACGATAAAAGAGATCGATCTTGCTGAGTTCTGGGCGAGGTTCAAGATTCCTGCCCATATCGATCTGATCCCAGGCGGAGCGCGATGTGGTACAAGTACACCGCCCCGGGTATTGCACTTTCTACGCGTATCCTTTCTATGTTGGCTATTCTTTTCCTCTTCTCCCATTGGCGGAGGAATTTTGTCGCTTTTATGGTGTTTTCTGGCCCAACTTTCTCCATACATCTATAAGCTCATCCGCTTGATAAAAAAATTCGCAGAATTAGCCGGGGTCGAGGTCACACTTCGTCACCTGATGCATCTCTTCGTCCCTAATTTCTATAGGGGGACGATGTTGCATCTTCGCCACCGAGGAAGTAAATGCCTGGTGGTGAATATGGACGATAAGGCAAATCGCCAGTTCTGGCTCAACTACTTCTTCGTCAAAATCGAGGACATGGTGGCTAACGTGAGTGGATTCCCTAGGACTTGGAATTACGCCTGTAAGTATCTCTTTTTTAGTCGAGCGTCTGTTTTGCCTGTTTTAGTTTTGGTCTGACATTCCGTCCCTTTTTCTTGCAGCCGAGACTATGGCCCTCCCTTTGATCAGGGACATTCATGACCGGGTCAGTCAGATCCTTCCTTACACAGTGGGGGGTTCGTGAGTAGCCGGACTTTCTCAAGAAGTTTGGGCCTGCGCCTTCCGCCACCGGTGAGTTCACCGATACATCTTTTCGTCTATACTGTTTTGACCTCATGATCGCTTGCTCGTTGTAGTTTTATGTAGGAAGTGACAATCTTTTATTCTTTCATTTTTTAGCCCGAGGACCTTCGAATAGACCGAGGGCCCCTCCTCCTGCATTTCATCAGAGGAAGGCTTCTTCTTCTTCATGGTTTTTTCCCATTATGACTGCGAACAGGCCTGCCCGATTGTCCGCTTCTGTTTCTTCTTCTACCGCGGTTAGGTCTGCCCGGTCGTCGACTACACCTGCAGCAGGACATCCGACTTCCCCTTTGCATCATTTAGTAGACGAGGACGATGAAGGGGAATCATCGCCGAGTAGAGGTAACTTGTTTCCCCGCAAGAGGAGATCAGTGATGGAGGATTTTGTCTTCCAAGAGACAGTGATCATAGAGCTTGAAGGTGACGCGGAATTGCCGCCCGTGATTCCGCTATCGTTTGAAGTCGAAGAAGGTACATCTCTCCCTGAGACCGTGATGGGATTTGAATGTCCATTTGTGAGAGTCCTTGGCGACTTGCGGCATACGAGCCATCGGCTTCATGACATGCCGAGGATCTTTCTTTGAGGGCCGACTTAAAAGGAAAATGAGTAGCCGAGGAAGGTTATGAGACAGGCTTCGACATGGATGTCGAGGAGGTGAGGATGATACGAGAAAGACTTACTCGACTCAAGGTGAGGTTGGAGGGGACCACATGGACTATTGTGATCCCCATGGACCGGTATTTGTTGATGGACACAGAGGACGTGGTCCCTTCTCTTGGTCTTCTGATGTGGAGGGCAAAACCCTCGAAAAGTTGAAGGATGCCACTTTGTCTAGGAGCATAGCCGGCCTCGCTCTTAGGGTAAGTTTTTCGATCCCTCTTCGTTTTTGTATGGCGAGTTCAAAGTTTCACTCTTACTCTTCGTTTTTTGTTTCTCTTTCTTTCATACTATGATTTTGGAGATTGAGAGCGCCCGACGAGAGAAGAGACATAAGGCTATTTTTCAGAAGATGGAGCGGAAATATTGCGAATACCGTAACAAGCATCACGGGATCTATAAGTGGTTCGGCGAGATCGACAACTTTCGGGCTCTCTGAGATGAACTGAAGGAGAAAGATGACAAGTTGGTAAGAGTCATCAGAGAATGCAGCGTTCTTGATGGGGCGTTAAGGGAAAAAGAGGAAGAGCTTGAGGTGACCAAGGGGGTCGAGGTCCAATGTGCCGACCTTCAAGCCCAATTGGTCTCTGTCACGACCCAAAATCCCAACCTGGTCGTGATGGCGCCTCTCGCGGGGACAAGGCAAGCCAAACCAACCTAATTCCGTTCAACAGTTAAATTACAAAGTTTAAACAAGATTAGATTAACAATAAAGTCGGTCGAAATACATACAAGTAGTACCATCCCGACTACAGCCCTCAGATCGGGGTGTCACAAAGTCATGAGCCACTAGAGAAGGCCTATTGATAACATAACTATTACAATATCTTAAGTACAAATGTTTGAGGGAAGCAAAATCAACAAAAGAAAAGAGTTACGAGGCTGCGGGCGCCAGCAGCTACCTCGTAATCTCTAAAGCTCCGGTCCAGTAGTAGTAATCAGTACCTCTGAGTGGGACCGCTAACGCCTGAATCTGCACACAAGGTGCAGGGAGTAAAGTGAGTACTTCCAACTCAGTGAGTAATAAAAGTAAGTAAGAACTGAA
>MCJB01028935.1:86643-114136 GCA_002018475.1 Nicotiana obtusifolia | reverse complement strand
GGTCCACACAACTGGCGATATGCCCAACATTGTAATACAACATACAACAACAATCACCCTTGAAGGGTTCATATGACCGGCGCGAAGCCCAAACATGGCAATTAGCCCACTCACAATGATATCAATTGAGTTTCAGTCAAGAACACAGTAAAAATTATCAACCGGGATGGACCAAGTCCCAATCCCCATACCTAAACAAGCCCATGCTCATCACCGAGCATGTACATCACCTCATTAAAGTATTAAGAGGAGCAATCCGGGGTTTCGAACCCTCAGGACATCATTTACAAGTACTACTCACCTCGAATTCGGCTAAATCCTTAGCCCGCGACGCTCTTGCCCTTTGTATTGGCCTTCTCGTGCGTCGAATCTATTCAATTTCACAATAATTATGTCAAATTAAGCTATGGGGTCAACACCCAAGCAAAAATAATCAGAATTACTATGAAATTCCCAATTCGGCAAAATCCGGGCCCCGGGCCCACTTCCCGAAATTCAGAATTTATTACTAAAACATGTTCCTTATCTCTTTACGAGTTCACCCATATAAGATTCGTTGGATTCCAACTCCGAATCGAATTACATCCTCAATTTCCCATTTTCAGAAATTGAGAAGAACCCTAGGTTCTTCTCCTTCACAAATTCGTGAATTTAGGATGGGATTAAGCATAGAATTTACATTCTAAGAGGGATTTAGGGCATAGAATACTTACCCGTTGTTTTCCTTGAAGTTCCCTCTCTTTTGTTCCCAACTTCACTTTTAATCTTCTTCTTAAATGGCCCCAAACGTTTTTCAAGATAATGCCACCCCCTTTGTTTGCAAGATTATAGCATGAAATCTTGATTGCATGCGTGTTTTGGGACTGATTTCTAATGATCCTTTATGTTTACAAATGTTTTGCTTCGTGGGTATTAAGCTTCTAATGTTTCAGATACCCTCAATTGAACCCTAGGTTCGTATTTATATTAGTTGAAAAGTTGGGCAAAAATGCTGAAGAAAACCAATTTCGCGACCCCCTTAAGTCATTTTCCTTTCTTTCTTTTACAAAGATTACTCTAACTTTTTCATACGGAGTCCGATTTGGACGATTCTTTTTGCTACGGCTCCGTAATTTCAAGACGGAGCTAATTCTTCAAACGAAATTGAATTTGGAGGTCGTTTGCTAATTTTAATATCAATTACACCAGAAAATTTGAGGTAAATGCTTTATAGAGCGGCGAATTTAGTCCCGTTGACCATTCAAAATTCACCCGAGACCCCCGGGACTTTATCCGAACATGCACACATGTTCTATAACCTCATTCAAACTTGTTCCAATCTTTGGAACACTAAGATGAACATCGATTTATTAGATTTGCATCGAAAGCAATCCTATGAACTTCAAGGATCCTCAATTCGATCCTTCGATTCGAACCCGACCAAACGATGTCCGAATGGTCTGAAAATTTGCACGCAAGTCCAAAATCACATAAGGAACCTACAGCAACTTTCGGAATTTCATTCCGACTTCCGGATAAAAATTCGACCTATCAACCGGAAATTCAAACTTCCTCGATTCAAATCTCACGTTGTTCGAGGTCTATCATATATATTCCGGTCACTCGTCTAAGTCATATATTCTATCCCGAAGCTAGTCGAGTCGTCGGATTTCAAATCCGAGCCTTCTAACTCAAAAGTCAATTTCGCAGTTGACTTTAACGACTTAAACTTCCTTAAATGAGACCATGTGTCTCATATCCTTTCAATTACTTCGAGTACATTTAACTCGACTTAATTTCACACAATATAAATAATGAAATAGCTCGGGGAAATAAAGTGAGTCATCACAGTCTCATTGCGTGCCGAGCTCGAGGAGTGTCAATTCAAAACAGATGCTTTGAGTGGCGAGGTCGCTGAGAAGGCAGTGGGTTTAGAGAAGGCGGAGTTGGCCCAGTTGTCGGCTATGAGGAAAGCGGAGGCTTTGGAGGTCGTGATCCGCATTCTCCGTTCTGAGGGGGAGAGTGCTCTGGAGACGGCCAGGCTCAGAGAGGAGCGGCTCGATGAGCGGATATGGGAGCTAGAAAAAGAGGCTTCAGGCCATTGTGATCGAATTACTGCTCTCGAGGCCGAGAAGGCACGATTATTGGCTCGGACATCCTCTTCCCATACTTTTATTTTTCCTGATGTTCCGCGGGATTTGTACGAGGAATGGATTCACACCGAGGCCCAGTTGGATATATTTTGGGATCTGATGGGGGCGGGAGCTGTTTCAGAAGCTGATTTCGAGGATGCTCGTGCTAAGGCACGTAAAGCTCGATTTGCTTGTGGCTATGATCTCGCTACATCGGAGGCCGGTGATGACGAGGAGGAAGCGGGCATGGATCTGATAGACCAGGACGCCGGGTACGAGGATGAGTATCCCGCTGGCGATGGCGATGGTGATGGCGAAGAGGTAGATGGAGATGGCCTGGGCGATCAAGCTGGTGGTGCTGCTGGGCCAGGCAGCGATTAGTTACTTTTCCTTCTTTTTTTTGTTTAGTCGCAGACTTGTGTGTATTTTTTGTAGGCGTGTATTCGAGCCTTTGTAAAAAATATTCTAAGTATGAAATGTTAGTTCTGTTATTCGTACATGGTTCTTTTTTTCTTCTACTCGGGTTGGTATGCTTTTTTATTTTGTTGCTTGGTTGCCTTAGTCATAAAAACTTTGTTCGAGTAGGTTGAATGAGGTGGAAACAAAGACTAGGTTTGATTATGGCCGAGGGCCAGTAGTGTTGGTTCGAACGAGGTCGAACACATCGCATGTTTATTTATAGCCGAGGGTCGATTAGGTGTTCATTCGAACGTAGTCGAATATAACCTTCATTTAGTTAAGGCTGTGGGCCGAGTAGGTGTTAATTTGAACGAGGTCGAATATAACTTTCATTTGGTTAAGGCCGTGGGCCGAGTGGGTGTTAATTCGAACAGGGTCGAATGTAACCTATGCTTAGGGAGAGCAGAGATAAACTTTATGCATTATGCTTTATTCATATACTTGGAGAGATTTACATATTTTCCGGGCGTTGGCTAGCAGTTCAGTCCCAGTCCCAGTCCCAGTCTATCTAGTCACTTCATTGGTCAAACTGGAAAAATAGTGAGAGATCGAGCAATGAACTAGTCCTCCAGTGCCTTCGTCTGTGCCCACTTCAACCTGAAGTATCCCCGTCATCGCCTCATTAAAAACCTCCTCGAGAAAACCTAATTGGGACAAAATTCGAGTGAGGAAAAAAGAGTGCGACTTTGAGGACCTCATCCTTTAAAAGTTGAAGTACTTGAGGGTGTAATATTCAGTTGTTTGGTAGTATCTTTCCTTCCATTGTTTCTAGTGTGAACGACCCATTGTTTGCAGCTGCCGTGATTTTGTAGGGGCTGTCCCAGTTTGTTCCTAGTTTACCTTCCCGCGGGTCTTTGCTTGATTTTATTTTGGCTTTAAGCACGTATTCCTCGACTTTGAGTGGTCTGATCTTTGCCTTTTTGTTATAATAGTGTTCTGCTTGTTGCTTTTGGGCGACCATTCTCACGTAGGCCAGATCTCTTCGTTCCTCGACTTTGTCGAGTTCCTGCATTCTACTGTCATCGTTCTGGGGTCCGCTTTCGCGGGAGTATCTTAGGCTGGGCTCCCCGACCTCTACCGGTATTACTGCATTATTCCCATAGACTAACGAGTATGGCGTTTCTCTTGTGCTCGTCTTTGGCATTGTTCGGTAGGCCTAGAGCACTTAGGGTAATATTTCCGGCCACAGTCCCTTGGCGTTTTCGAGTTTCTTCTTCATGATATTCAGTATTGACTTGTTGGAGGATTCTGCTTGCCCGTTGCCAACGGGGTGGCAAGGCGTTGAGAGTATCCTTTTGATGTGCCATTTTTCAAAAAAGTCGGCGACCTTCTTTCCTGCAAATTGGAGTCCGTTGTCGCATCTAATTTCTTTGGGGAGACCGAAACGAAATATGATATTTTTTCATATGAAGGAGATCACTTCCTATTCGCGTATTTAAGCGAATGCTCCTGCTTCCACCCATTTAGAGAAATAGCCAGTTAAAACCAAGAGGAATCGTACGTTACCTCGTCCTGCCGGGAGGGGGCCCACGATGTCCATTCCCCATTTGATAAACGGCCAAGGGGAAGTTACTGAGTGTATGTGTTCTCCTGCTTGGTGGATCATTATGGCGTGCTTCTGGCATTGCTCGCATTTTTTTATGAAGTCTGCGGCATCTTTTTTCATGGCGGCCCAGTAATACCCTGCCCGTATTTGAGGCATCTGACTAGAGCTCGATTGCCGGAGTGAGCTCCACAGCGGCCTTCGTGTAATTATTCAAAGACGCGCCATGTCTGATTTGGGCCTAAGCAGTTTGCCAGAGGGCCACCGTATGTCCTTTTGTATAGGTCGTTGTGGATGATGTTGTATCTGGCTACTTGCATTCGCAACTTTTTGGCCTTTTTTTTTTTTATATCTGGCTGCTTGCATTCTTAAAGTATGAGCAATAATAGAGGTGTAACTGACAATAAATAGCAAATAAATGGCATTCAAGTAAATAAGGAGAATGATTCATCCAATAATGGATGGATTGGATGAATATTTCTCCTGGCAATGATGAGTGACAGAATGATTCAAGATTTGTTTGAACAATCCTCGGTTTTGATGGAAAGATGTGGAATAATATGAGCAAGAATCTTTGTCAAAAGACAATCTTTGTATTTTTATATGTGGGAGAGAATCTTCTACTGAAAAGTGTTCTTATCAAATGAATATTACATGCCCCTATCATTATCTCTTCTCTCTATATATATGAGATATTTTCCTAAGGAACCCTAGTAGTACAAGCGCAGAGAATATCCACTAGAATATTCTCTTTTAATATCCTACCCTGACGAACTAACTGTTACAGCTCTTGTCATCAATATTCAGCCTCGACCTCGACCCGTTTCGACACCTCGATTACGGCTCTCTCGGCTCTCGTCGACATCGCGACTACGGCTCATGGCTGACACCTCGGCCAATGACTTTGCTGCATCCTGGTCCACCTTGACTGACTCTTTCCTTAATGTCATATTATGCTAAATATCCTTAGGGCAGATTTTGGCCTGCAAAATAATCTCTCGATTCACAATATTCCTATTTCTTTGGTTACAACCTTTTTATTTGCCATTTGTGTAATCTTTTAGACAAAAAAAAAAAGAATCTTTCTCTTATCCTTTATGTATGTGAAATTGGTGTATCTCTAGGTGAAAATTTCTTGTATTAATTTATTAAGGATTGAATAATTTACATTTCTTCACATCAAAATAAAGAAGAAAATTTTTTATATGTTGCTTATACGAAAACAATTAAAATCTCATCCGTTAAGAGGAAAAAAAAGAAAAAAGAGAAAGAGAAAGAGACCTATAAGAGCATGTGGCATCATTTTGTTACCTGCGCCAACAAGAGTGGCTAAATCGCGCATTTTGACCATCTCAGGCTCATTTATGAACGGCCTCTCGGCATACACCTGCTTCCGAGAAAAAGACAGACGATAGGAGAAGCTTTAGCCGTTAGAAAATTCAGTTTTTCTGTTCATCCGACGAAAAGATTTCACCCGAACTCTTAGTGTTGTTAATCGCTTCTCCACATAGGTGCTGTACCCTATCAATGGGTGCATCGGAATCAGTTCTCTCCAGCTCACAGGTAATTTTTTCCACTTCAACATAATTTATGAATCTCAATTCAAATTATTCGCCTTCTTCCTTGTTTAATTTTAGTTTTAATTTCTCACGCTTGAAGAGACCAATCGATGAGATCACTACAGTTTCCGAGCGTGTAGAAGGCGTTGATCCTATTTTGGAGAGGCTAAAATCTCTCAAAATTGTAAGCTATCTTTCGCTAACTTCAGAATATGTTGTTTTGATAGCTATTGAGCGATTACTTATTGTGTGAAATTTGTCTAAATTCGTTGCGTGTATGACTAGGCTGCTCCGATACTGAAATCGCCGCCGGCTGAGAGTAGCCTGACTGACATTCTCGTGAGAAAACCATCGTCCTCTTCGAATAAAGGTAATTTTCGTCTACTATAAGTAGTTGTCTATGCCAGTAGGCTCCAGGACAGGCTGCTCCTGGGATCTGAGAACTTTTAAAAAAGCTCAACGAGATGGTGTAACTTGGGAATTTTGACAATATCCGTGTGTCTTTTAAATTTGAAACATTGTGATGCAAGTGGATTGTGGTGGTGTTACTTAGATGTAGAAAGTACTTTAGAGTTCCTCTCAAATGAACAGGACAATATATCAAGCTTGATTATAGTAGACGTCTCTAAGTTTATGCCCTATCACTCTCTTCCAAAGTTTCATCATATGACTCCTAAGTTTAGTAACACCATAATTCCACACCTTTGAATATCTCCCTCTGCTTTCATATATCGAAACAAAGAACTCCTCATTTTAATGTAACATTGAGTAACTTGGTTAGCCATATTATTCCAACTTCTTCATGGAATTTGCAAAACTGTGTTGGGATACCATTTGGACCCCATGCTTTTCATCCTCAGATTTATCATGTCTTCCTTTACTCTAGTATACCTAATTTATGAGTGTAGCCAAGGTTTCTGTTTGTCGCTAATGTAAGGTATCCTCATGATTTGTCTTAGGCAATTGATCGAAATAACATCCTCATCTCTCTGTAATCTCACTATCTCGTTCAAAACTTGGTGACAATTGTCTTTAGTACATTTGATTTGGTTCAAGTTTTACCCCTCCTCTCTTAATCGGGCTAGCTTATATAGTTCTCTCTCAGTCTCTCTTTCCCTTGTTCCTTAGTTTGCCACGGAGTCCTCACTTCACTACTATGATTCTTTTGGTTAGGGTGCTAAGCTCTCAGACACACCTAGAAGTTTATGTACTACTTTCTTAAGCCACTCGTCATGTCCCTACATGATATCAACTTTGAAGAGTTCGATTAATACAATGTTGTTGTGTATTGGATATTTGAAATGTTTATGTTTAATTGAAGTTTGATTATCTAATACTACATATCATGCGTATATGGCACTTTTTAATTCTTGTAAACTGTGCACTTCGCTTCTCGATTTTCCCTTCAAAAACAGTGGACCTTTTTGCTTTTAAAACACGTATTTACTTAATTATGTCTTCAACAACCTTCGTCATGATACTATATAGTTTAATTCTTGATTATACTTATAGGGTAAACATGAGACCGGCAGGTTTGACCCTGCTGATGAAGTGGTTAATCATCAGATGTCTTTGGGCACCCATGACGACATCTTAAGTCACAGATTGTACATAATGTCATCAAATGAAGGGTGTTTGTAAAAATGGCAGACACAAAGCTGTCTTTGTACAACATTTCCTAGAACAAAGTTGATAGTAGACGATTTATTGCCGCTTTGTCTTGCTTGCTCCTCTTGTATATATGAATTTCCCCATCCTCCCCATATTAACTCGGTAATCAGGTTAGATAAACCTATTTTTCAATGTGTTATCAACTTCAGATCTTCCCTCATTCCTATACTCCATTTAGTTGTATTGGTTGAAGCCAACTCTGGCAGTGTCCACAGATTTGTAGCTCCGGTTTATGATCCCTTTGATTTTCATTATTGGAGTCTCTGCAGATTTTGGAGATTGAAGAGATCAGATATACGTGTGTTTCATCGAACTAGCTCCTTTCGAGTCTGATTCACCTTTAAGCAAATCTGAATAACTAAACTTGTTTGTAGTATGTAAAGCTACAACACTTATCAATTTACTTTGTTATCTTAAGTAATCACACCCACAAGGGTGAGTATGCCTAACTTGTCAAAAGAAAAGGGAATGGTCGTCCCTAAAGAGATAGCACAAAAGTTTAAAATAAAATAAAATGAAACAATTCAAAAAAATTCATCACAGCATTGGTAGCATTTGACCGGCACTTTCTCCAATTCCTGTTGCACTATAGTTTTTTATTTTCAACAATTTAGAAGTTTTCTCTTATCCTGCTGGTGAAAGATTGATATTCGTTTCTTTTTTCTTGCAGGCTGTGTAGATCCAAAAATTCTACTTGAGCTCTTCTCTGTATATCGCCAGTGGCAAGAGGAGAAGGCCCAGAAGATCTGTAAAAGACAGGTCTGCTCAATTGTTATCATGTGTGTCTGGTCACTCAAGCTTCAGTAGCCATTTACCATTTTGGCAGTGGTTGCCTCCATAAAAAATGTGGAACTAGAACAGATCAACAAAATGCACCTTTGTGTCTGTTTGGGTTAGAGTATGTAATTCAACAAGACATTCTATTCTAAGTGCATTTCCCTGTCTAAAAAACATGGTCGCTTTTGAGTCATTTTCTTTTTAACAGCTGGAGGAAGGGGGGCTGTGGGGCAGAGGAAAGGAAGTTACCAGTATCCTTTTGAGTCAAAGCTGTGGTTTGAACTTTGTATGGAACTCTTGCAAGTAAATTAAGGTCAAATATTTCAGATAACTACTGTTAGGCGAGTCTGGTGATGAGGTGGATTGTCACCCCAATAGTCATCATGCTCACCAAAAAAGTTGCATGCATCCTAAGAATTATTAAGCAGTTGTTAATCCTAATTATATTTACTATGTAGACGTCGCTGATTAGATTTTGGTTCTAGATTTAACAAGTAAAGGAGCAGCTGCCTCAATATCTTTTCCATCGGTTACTATATATTCCTCAACTTTCGGGGCATATAAATTCCCAAAGTCGGTCACTAAAATTAAAAGCCCTCTAGGTCCGTGATAGACAATATCCTTTTAAATCAACTTGTGCACATCCTCACTCTGAGATTTTAAAAGGTGGGTAAAGATAATGCAAAGTTTTTTACTTCATCAAAAAAGATAATGCAAAGTTTTATGTTTGATCACAGCTACATTAGTATTTCTTTCATTGTACCTTGGTTGAGAATTGTCTTGCCACCTCCCATAGCATCGCTTGTATTACACAGATGTTATACCATTTGCAAAGTGCTTCCTTTGGAGAGAATTAAAAGTTATAGTCAATTTGGTGCTGTGCTGGTGGCTTTTCGACACTAGGATTTTGAATCTCTCTTAATTACATTAAGTCCTATGTTCAAGGTGTTAGCCTACCTATGCTAGCATGTGAAGCTCTTCATTATGTTTACGGGCTTTTGTTGTTTGTTGTAGTTCTTCTTCAAGTGAATAGAAGAGGTATAGGATATCTATTTGAAGTAGATTCTTTGGATACTTGCTGCAGGAAGAAATAGAAAACAAAATAGAAGTTGCAGATGCATTGGCTGTTAAGCTGCTTCAACGTTTCAATTACTCTGTTTCTGCAATGAAAACAACCTCACAGCATCTATCAGAAGGTATTTTTTTTGAACTGGATCTATCAGAAGGTATTATAATTTCCAATCTCGAAAAGCAGAAGAAAATAGAAATGCCCAAAGGAATCACTAGGGTTAATATAGTGTGGGGCTTTAGAATAAAGTTAAATGGTTGTCCATGTGATATCTGATTCCAAGTATTTAATCTAACAAGGGAATGCATTTTTTTAACTCAATGTTTGAATTGCATGCAGTACATGGTTTGCAGGTTGAACTTGGGGAGTTAAAAGGACGATTGACGGAGGTAATCAGTAATTGTGATGCATTGTGCAAGAGGATTGCTGCAGAGGGACCTGAATCACTTCAATCGTCTATCAAACCACTTACAGCAGCTTCCTCTGATACAGGAAGCAATTGCAGTAGCATGCATAGAACTCTGCAAGCTGAAGCAGATGAAAGGCAATAGCGTGAAGGCTGTGTTGGAGCTTATAAAATGTCTCTAACCCCGGTGTACATAACTTGATTGAGCATCACGACCCATAATGGTATGTTTTGTCCAACTGACTAGTAGTTCAAGCACACTCAGGCAATTAATTGCACAGGAAACATAGTCAGGGAATTTAACTGCGTCTATTTCTCAACTACTAGTATTGACTGCTCATTAAGTGGCACTTGAAATGTTAAGATTCATTGCTTTGATGTTTTATTTATTTATTTTTTCTTTGTATTATGCGAGATCTCTTCCTATGGACATTCAGGAGTTGTGTGAATTTGAGAACTTAATTGGACGCTGAAACAGTTTAAATAGATTAGTATGCCGATTCTAGTTTTGCCTTGTAAATAAATTGCGGAGCTTATCAGGCGGGTAACACTGAAAGCTAAAATAAGGCTACATTGTAGTAAACATTCGATGAAATAAACATGTAAATGTTTAGAATTAAGGGGCAGGAGGATAGAACATAGTTTTACTTCACTTAATTGAGGAAGTTTCTTTAGAAAAAGATGTACTACATACTACCATTTGTACTCGTCTTCTACCAAAATTCTGTATGGATTTGACTTGGTATTTTCAGATTCTAACTAATCAATTGAACTGTGTGTCAACCCTACAAGGTAGCAGCACGGAATTGACCTTACACGACGTATTTCGTGTAATTAGTGCGAAGTGACTGGTAGCTTTAGTAAAGTCAAGAAATTATTGCACAGGCAGTCAGGAAATTAGTTGCAAGAGATAGAAGAAAACTAATTAAGCTACAATGGAAATTTCATCTTGTTTCGTCTCCTTTTAATTTTATTTCCACTTGATTATGAGAAATCGCTGATGTATATGAACATTCGGTGGAGAAGTGCATGAAATAGATAGAAGATACAAATTAAGCTACAATGGCGCTACAAATCAATAAGAAGTACAAGATCTGAAGAATATCCATGCAAATTTATTAAAGATTTAACAAAAAGTGAAAAAAATAAAAAAGCTACAAAAACTGTGTGAAAGAACCAAGACAGCAACATTTTTAAAACAGGAAGAGTATGAGTACCTGGAGTGGCGAAAAGGCGGAGCTGCTCAAGATATTCAAATCTCTCTTACTATTATAGGAATTAGGATTAAGAAAAAATAAGAAAAAAACCGTAATCAAATAACAAGTAGTGATAAAATGAAAAAATAAAAGTAATTATCTCAGCACCACAAATTGGAATATAATGAACTTTTTCATAATTACGTAACAATGAATCTAATAACAACAATATCATAAAATTAAGGTAAAAATCAAACCAAAAATATTTAACGAATCTAATACAATAAAGGACCGACAACCCAAACCTAGTTGTTTGGTAGATGATTTGATTTGATAAAAAGCATAAGACGTGATCAAGGTTGCTGTTGGGCATCGATATAGCCAGCATCAACAAGAACTTTCTCTCTTTTAGCCAACTCTACATCTTCATCTACCATCATCTTCACCAATTTCTCAAATCCCACTTTCGGTTTCCAACCCAACACTTTCTTCGCTTTACTAGCATCTCCTTTCAGATTATCAACTTCCGAAGGCCTAAAATACCTCTTGTCAATCTCTACATGTTCTTTCCAATTCAATCCAACGTACCCAAATGCCACTTCCAAAAACTCCTCCACTGTATGCGATTCTTCAGTCGCCACAACGTAATCATCTGGCTTCTCTTGCTGCAGCATCATCCACATTGCTTCTACGTAGTCTCCAGCAAAACCCCAGTCCCTTGACGCTTGTAAATTTCCTAAAAACACCTTGCTTTGTAACCCGATTTTAATTCTCCCTACAGCCCGAGTAATCTTCCTCGTCACGAAATTCTCACCTCGACGTGGCGACTCGTGATTGAATAAAATCCCGTTGCACGCGAATATCCCGTACGCTTCGCGGTAATTCACTGTGTACCAATGCGCAGCGCATTTTGAAACGGCATAAGGAGATCTCGGGTGAAACGGAGTAGATTCGGATTGTGGAGGCGGAGTAGATCCGAACATTTCAGATGACCCAGCTTGGTAATATTTCACGTGGGACCTACCAGTGGCGGAGACGTGGGACCGAACGGCTTCTAGAAGGCGGAGGGCGCCGGTGGCTACGACGTCAGCAGTGTAATCAGGGATCTCAAAAGACACGGCAACATGGGATTGAGCAGCTAGGTTGTAAATCTCGTCGGGGAGAATAATGTCGAGCCAACGGCGAAGAGAACTAGCGTCGGAGAGATCAGCGTAGTGGAGTTTCATTCGGGCTTTGTAGGTGTTATGCGGGTCGATGTAAATGTGATTAATGCGTTGGGTATTGAAACTGGAAGATCTACGAATAAGGCCATGAACTTCGTAGTTTTTGTTAATGAGGAATTCAGTAAGGTAAGAACCGTCTTGGCCTGTGATGCCAGTGATCAGTGCAATTCTTCGAGGTGGTGGTGCAATGGTGGATTCGGATCTGGTGCTGCCATTTTCAGCTGCCATTAATTTGCTCTAATTTGGGATCAGGTGTTGTGAGAAAAAATGGGGAGATTTGTTTGATTGTAATGAGGCAAATGAAATTCTGAATATCGCACTATATATAACTGCTGTGATCTTAGAAGTTGTGACCACGATACACGTATTAGAAAAATGAGGAAAGCTTTAAATATAATTTGACATTAACTTCTCTCTAGAAAAGATGGTTGAACGAAGACTAGAAAAATATAAGAGTACGTAAGGATGGCGGTTACAGGTTCGAATGAAGTTAATAACCTTTTTATTTTCATATTAATACGGTGAGAAGAATTCACTTACGGGATATATATTCTTGTTACCAAAGAACAATTTTTATCTTATGGATCCAATTATTTATTCTCTTTTTATGAAAAATGAAGTTACTACGACGAACCTGCTCCCAATTTTTTTTTTTCTAGCTTGTTATCTCTGGCTCCTTTTCAGGAATTCTCGCCAGGAGAGAATAAAATCACATATTTGACAGACTAAAATAGATAAGATTTCTGATCACCCGCTTAAGACTGGCAGCTTATTGGATGGTTGTTACCTATTGTACTGTATCATATTGTTACTTTAAATATAATATTTGTTTTGATTGTTAATTAAACTTTATTGTATTGTATTGTTAAGTTCATCGTTACGTAACGACGAAAAATGTCACTTTATAGAACGATAGATTTTGTGTTGTGACGTCGTTACCTTACTTTTTTCTCTCATCTTGCCCTTTTTTATTAGTATTAAATAATCATACTTTATTCTTTAACCTGCTTTTTTACACAATAATTCTACTTTGTATCCTTTTTTTTTTTAATGTTGCAAGTTTATTCTTCATATTGTTGGTGCATAACTTCATGAAACGACAACAAACAATACAATCTAAGCAAACGTCGTATTCATCAAACAAATACAGTATAATCAATACAATACGATACATTATGAAACGACACGTAACAACATTCCAAACAAGCTGTAAACTTTTATGTGCTTAAAGTCTATTATCATTCATTTAGCATAAAATATTGGTTGAATAATTGAATAACTCTTTTTCTCTAAATATTCTTTTAATTTTAAGGATTGATTAATTATTTGGGTGGTAAAGAAGTTGTAAAGCACGAGGTGACATCTAAATGAATTTTAAAAAAGCAATATGCTAATTCACAGCAATCTTCCTTTTATTATGATTGTGAATAATGTTCATGTTAGTAAGCATTAATTAAAGGAAATGAAATATTCATAGAATCTCAGAGTCAAATGCATCTGCCTTAGTTCTTACATCTCTTATTCCAAATTGCATTTTGAAAGAATCGTTGGATGAATGCATATAATAAAGAAGACAGGGAAGATTATATACAGAGTTGGAAAGAATAGAACAACTACGAGCTAGATATGTTACACTTTCATTTCCCTACATGATAATCCGTCAGCGAAAAAGATTAAGAGCCAAATTAATACCCAAAAAAATGAATAATTACGGCCTATCGTAAAATTAATACTCCCTGCTCATGCTTTGGGAAGATCTAACCTTGCTTGATGGGATACTTAATGGAAACCCATGACCTCAAATTTAATATGTGAATGCATTACTTTGTGGTATATATCTGTTAAGCGTGGAATTGGGTCGCGTTTCATCTAAAAAAAAACCTAATTATTTTTTTAATTAATTTTTTTTTAGGGTATACTAAAACAACCTCTATATCTTTATGAGGTAGGAGGTAAGGTCTACGTACACACTATTCTCCCTAGACCTTATTTATGGGATCAAACTGGAAATTTTGTTGCTGTTGTAATTTGTTTATTTTTTTATTTTCTATTGACTTCAAATACAAATTCGATTCATACAACAAATCAGAGTTATGAACAGACTTTTACATAACAAAACAATAAACCTATTATTAGTATATGGCCATCAAATGAATATGTAAAGCATGCAGCTATTTGTAATGAGTGATGAAATCTAGTAATATTATACCATATGATTTATTTCTTAATATTTAAGGAAGCTGGAATATAACTATGGAACAAATGTGTTCAAACTCTAGTAATATTGTATAATTTATTTTTATTTGTATAAAGCTTGATTAATAGAATTACCTTATACAAGTAGTGATTAGAGATCGTAACAAATAATCGAGGTGAATGCAAGTTCATCAGACACCATATATAAACATAAGAAGATAGAAATAAAATAAAAAGAAAAAACAAATAATTTACTATGTATTCATTCCTAAAGCTATTTGATATAGCAAACAAAATCCACCTGTGGGTCAAGGAGAGGAAAGAAAGGAGTACGTTTCACAATCCAAAGAGAAAAAGGACTAAATCCCAAATAAATGTAGGTACTCTTTTCTTTTTGAATATAAAAAGACACGATGATGAGCTGTAAGCGCTAAACCTGAAAAGACGAGTAACGATCTCCAGACTCCAGCAGCTGCCAAATAACAAAACTGCATCCCCGTAGCGCCTTTCAACTTCTTTTCTAGGGTTTTCGCTTTCTGTAAATTACTCTAATCTCAGCTTCCGACTGTTATTCTTATCTATTTTCACAACGCAGACATAACTTGCATTAATATTCTGGAGGCGGAAACAATTCGTTTTTATCTAAAAGAAATTTGAGTGTTTTCGAATCTAATAATTAGTTCATCTGATTTAAAGGGACTTCATGGAATTGAAGAAATCAAACAGGGTTTCGTGGGCTACTGGACCTAATCTTTGTCAGGTATACACCAAATTACTCCATACACAGCCTTTTAGTGCACGAATTTTATGTCTATTTTTATTGAGTCAGTTTCAGGGTAGCCTCTGTTTTTTTTTGTTTTTGTTTTTTGATAAGGTAGCCTCTGTACTTATATAAATAGATTATAGATACTAACTAGTTTCGCTGCGTTGTGTTACCTGTATTAGTTTATTTTAGTTTGGCTGCCTGATGTAGTGATGTTCTGTTATATATGAGTGGCAGGATTGTAGAAAAATATTGCAACCGTTTTAGGTGGGTTTTTCTAGGCTGTAAATCTGGAAAAGGAGATTAAGGCTTTTGATAGGACTAAAGGGTAAATAAATTGGATGAGATAAAATTTGAAACTTTAGGGAGGTAGTAGGTACCCGGTGGAATTAGTCCAGGTGTACACAAGCTGATCCAGATACCACCATTGTCCAATAAAAAAAAAAAGGAAACATAGCTTTGAGGGAGAGGGTCAAAGGCCTTGAAGCGATTATTTGAGTTGTGTATTAGTGTCTGTAGGTTCCTTGAAGTGGATGTAGACAAAAGAAACTTCTGGTTTTCCGCCAAGAAGTAATGTTTTCAGCTGTTAGTTTCGTAACGCTTAGTGGCCACTGATTTTTCTTTCGAGCTTTGACTTTGCTGTTTATCTTTATGGTTGAAAGGTATTGAGCTTCATCAGTATTTGCTAAAATTCAAATTTTAAGTGCCATTGTGTTTTTATAATTGGATGACACCAGAGCATGTAGTTAATAAGGCTTCTTGATGCGTGTCTGTTTATTAGTTATCATATTGGTTTATTGCTGTTAATTTGTCTTTATTGCTTTGCACTAGTAATTACAAACATACATTAGTATTTGATTGAACATACATTTTTCTATACAAGTCAAAATGATTTTATTGATATTCATCCTTTTTTATATGATAGTATTTGATTGGACATGAATTTTTAATATGTCCATTTAACTTGCTTAATATATTAGTGATAGTCGAAGAATATTGTACTAATGTTCGAAAATAAGTTTAAAAGGAAAAACAACACATCAAGGTATAGATTTGAATAGTCTATTGAATTTGAACTTATGAAATTTGTATAAGAAATGAAATTGTTTCAAGCCTTTATGATGTTCCAAAATGAAAAGAGTCGTGTAAATTGGGACGGAGGGAGTAATATCTGGTGGCAAGATGAAAGACCAACAATATTCAATGAGAGGAAGGAAGTACTATTCGGTTTCAAGATAAAGGCTGAACTTTTTTATGCTATTGTTAAGGTAAACAGTTGCCCGAAGCTCTTATAGTACACATGATCGAACAATGTAACATACAGGTATCTAACTTGTTAAGAGGAACTTATTCATCTAAAAGATGAATGACATAAAGAAGTAATATCTAGTGGCAGGACTAAAGAAGGACAACATAAGGTTCACATATTCAGAATTAGGCAAGAATGTAAATACTTTTGTTTGTAACGCCACAGCACTTGCTTAGTGCTGCTATTCTATAGAATATTCTTTTACGGATAAAGAAAAGAACTTATGAAAGGGAACTTACATGTATTCCAATCAACTTAAAATGAGAGAGAAGTACTATCAAGCGTCAAGGTGAATGTCGAACTCGTCCATATTGTCATTCAGGTAAACAGTTACTAGAAGCTTTTGTTTTACAAACTTGATCATACACGATGCTCGTTGACAAAGGCCTCAGCATATTCGCTGCATGTGTGGATGAACAATAAGAAATGATGTCAACACTGGTAGAGGAGCAGGTTTATTTATGTGATGTGTCTATGCTGTTTCGTCCAAGAGTTTCTTTAGAATGGGATATATTATATAAAAAGAAAGATGCAGCTTGACGCAGATCATACACAATATTCATTTAAAAATCCCCATTTAGAATCATATCAATTCCCAATTCACAAGGTACTCCTTTGAATTACATTTTGGCGGAGAACTTTGATAAATTTTATTCTTCGTCTTATATTTATTGAATATATCAACAAGATACCTAATGAATGTTCATGCAAGGACGAGGAAGTAACTTGATTAATGTTATTACGCTAACAAATTCCTTGTTTAAGTTCATAAGTTGGTATCAACTGAGAAGATTCTTCAACTGGAACTGTATCTTGCAGAGTTGCTTATAAATTACAGCTGCAAGAATTGTAAACATATCATAAATGAAGGAAATTGATGAGATTGATACTTATTACGATTTCCAAAGCCTAATTCCCTCCTCTTGGATACTGTCTTCTCCATTGAAGTCCCAAAATTTGGTAATTTACATCAAAAAAGACCTGTTGCTCGGATGCTATGTAATAATCTCAAAGTTTCAAGTACATTGCCCCAACCTCCTTACTGGTAACTAAAGGATTTCTAAGAAATGTTACTCTTTCTACACTATTCATCACATTTTTCAGTATGTCATTGCCTAACGGATTTCTAAGAAATGTTTATCCTAAAAGTTATTACAGTGGCATAAGATCTATTTTTAGCCCAAGTGTCCATACATGTTTCTAGCTTTTAATTGCACTTTTAAACTCCTCCTTACTTGTGCTAAATCAAAAAGGAAAACAAATCAGGATGAAGACTCTTGGAAGTTATGCCATTTCCATGACAATTTGGTCATTATTAAACCTAACTTTGAAAGTTTTAGTTGCTAATTTGCCATGTTTGGAGAATTTCATGACATTTGATGAAAGGAAGAACCATGTAAGATTTTGCCCATCAAAATGAAGATGGCTTTGGTGGAAAGAACAAAATCTTGATGTCAATCTTGTGGAAAAACATTTAACACTCTATTTTCCCCATATAAGACCATACTACAAGGTGAATATGGAATTTATGACCAGTTTTATACATCTTGATTGAAGTATTTTTCGTAATCGGACTGTTAGTGAATTTTTTTCCTTGCAAAAATTTCTGAAACAATTTTATAGCTATATAGAGCAATATAAGTAGAATAAGTTGGTGTTGAATAATCAGAAAATTATTGACTTATGCTCTATTTACTTGTCAACTGAAAAAATGGGGAAATAAATCTGCAAAATAATCATCTTAAGCATCATTTTCCTACTTAAATATCCAAAAGAAAAAAGAAAGAAACTTTTTTTCTTCTTAAGACAAGGAAAAGGAGCTTATTAGAGGAAAGAAGACAAAAAGGGCAGTAATTCATTTATACTAAATCGTGAAAAGAAAATTAAAGACAGCTGCCATATGTGGCCTTATAAATGAATTAGACAAAGAAGTGATCCGAAGATGTTATTAATGGATTGCATTCTTTTGTTTCATTTGTGAAGAGGATTTTTAGATGATGTAAGCTCACATTTAGATGTTATAGTATCCTTGTACGAAGAACAAGGACTCACTTTTGCTTTCCTTTTTGAACTAGAGATATGGCTGCAGCACTTCCTTTCGTGCTGATACTTGTATATATAAGCTGTTACCATTATTAAAATTAAATGATCCAAAGAACAAAATTAGTGGTAGGTTAGGAGAATCAAGTGCACAAAAAAGTATGTCGAGATTCTACTAGTGGGCCAGTCGTAAATCCGGAGATTCAAGACTCAAGAGCATGAAAAAGTTTGCTGAGAATCTTGCCATTAAATGTATTTGAACAGAAAAAAGGAAAGCTGAACAAAAGCACTTATTCAAGTCACTTATACAACAAAATGCAATTACCAAAATTCTTAAGTTTCCTGTAATTAAAGGCATTTCATGATCAGATGATGCTGAACCAAAATAATGGTGATGGTGTCTGTGATCCATATCATCGTACACCATATAGTTCTTTTATGATAATCCCTATTATAATCTGTCAATTTCATGGTGACTATTTTTTAAACGAGCCCTGACTGGTAAAATTTCATCCCTTGTTCAAGAGTCATGCTTAGTGGTTGCTGATTGCACCTTGCTATTTAAGCTTTTGAGGACCATAGCAGAACATCATAACGGCGCCTAAATGTTTGAGTTGTTAATTGACAATCGTTTCCCACTTTTTGAAGGCAAAGGAAACATGAAGAAGTGGATTTTTGCCATTACTGTATTTCTTTTTAACCCCCTTTCCCCCTCTTTTTTTCCGAGGAGATATTCTAAGTGTAGTATTTTGTTCATGACATGCCAGATTGACATGCTTTCAGTTTTACTTATCAAGCACGTTGATATGCTTTAGTTTTTTCCTAGTTCTCCTTAGCAAGTGTGTATATTTTACCATTCAATAGGTAAAACATTTCCTACAAGAGGATTGCCCATCAAAAGTTGGTAGGGGATCTCGACTTCAGTTGAAGCCGTCGCTTAGACCATCATTTGAAGGAAGACATTGTCTGAAGCAATCAAAAGAGAGGCTTCCTTACATACCTCTGGCTAAATGGAAGTGCCCTCCCAAGGTAATCTAAGTTTTTTATGATAGGAGGTTGCCTTTATTTGCCTGGTTTCTGCAGACATTGTTGTAATAGCCCATTTAATGCTGTTATTGGTAGTTTAATTTGAATGAGAGTTGGTGTGTGGTTGCTGGTGAAGAAAGTAAAGAAGCAGAGGCTCAGAAGCATAGGGGAAAGAGAGTGCTTGAGGCAGTTTATCCTTCTCGGTCTGCAATTCCTCCCAAGTATGTAGTTTTTGGACTCTCTCTTAGATTTATAGCTTTTTTATCCCAATTTACTTGATTGGTGATCCCTTGTTTTTCCTATTGGCGTATAGTCCTTCCACCTCGTCGGATCTGGACCAATTTTATGATGATAACCAAATTCAAGTGATTCCAATCGTTCCCATCGAAGAAGCAGCAGCTGTAGAAGTTTCGTCCCATTCAACACCATCCCAAAACATCAGCAGCAAATTGCTAGACCCGTGCCTACCTAACAGTTCATCATCATCTATCAGTATAGATACTACTCAAAAGCAACCTGCTAGTGGAAAATCGTTTCTCCAGGCTTTGTCAACCTCTAAAGATCTCAGGATACCTCCGAGTAACTCTCCTTTTTGTGTTAGACTGCCTGTTAATGGGCAATCTGCTCCATATCTTTCAAGATGTCAAAATCTGAACAGAACTGAGCAACGTCAAGTTTCTCCTAAGCCACCTGCTAATCACAACCCTGTCACCCAGTTTCCATCCACATGTGAAAATCTCAAGATTCCTCAGCACCAGGCTGAAGATTTGGCAAAGTCCCTTGCTAACCACAATCCCGCTACCCAGTGTCATTCAACATATGAGAACCTGAACGCAGCTCAGTGCAAAAATCAAGTTTCTCCAAAGCCACCTGCTAATGGCATCTGTCTGCCCCAATATCAATCAAATACTGAAATTCTGAGTGTCCCTCAGCGCAAAACTCAACCTAGTTCAAATCCACCTGCTAATGAAAAATCTATCCTTGAGAAGATGCCACATGGTTTTGAGGGTGATTTGATGGTTGCTGTAGCCGCAGCTGTAGCTGCACTTGCAAAAAGTCAAGAGCAGGGTAGTCTGATTGATACTGACTTCTTGATTAAGCTTCTTAGCAACCCAGAACAGATACAGAAACTGATGAACAAACACGGCGTGGCTGCCAATCCTGAAACTGGTGCTGCATCTGGCTCAAAACCTATTGTTCCTTCTAGTAGCACCCCAAGGTCAACAGCTGATTCTCTGGATAAGCAGATAGCTGGTAATGAAAATCGCAAATCTGCTGTTGCTGATTCAACCGTCTTCTCTCAGTCACTGGAGGTAAGAAATGCTAATGAACAAAGAGGAACTGCTGCGATGTCTAGGCCAGTGGATCTACTGGTTCCCTTGCCTAGGACAAAACCTGATAAGGTAATTAACAAGCCCATCAATGAATACCAAGCTCCCCATGCAGGATCTGGACCAATCTTTGGACCAAAGCCAATGGCAAAATCTGTGCCCTTGGCGATCTCTAAGCCTGAAACATCCGTGAAAAGTAATTTGGTTAATGAACAAATGGCCTCTGCTCATGTAGGAACTGCAGACATTAGAGGGAGTAAGCCATTAGTTCACCCCACTTCAGACCTAAATTTGGAAAAGATTAAGAAACTGATTAATGAATATGGAGCACCTGATAATATAGGAGGGAAGTCCTTCGTCAATTCTGAGTTAGTTCCTTCACTGGTTTCCTCAAGGGCAAAATTTCCTATTGCTATGCAGCCTGAGCTGCAAATAAAGTCGTATTCATCAAATACTGGCCACACGTCCTCTTTCTCCTCAATGAGGAGTCCTGCCCCTCTACACAAGGATATCAATTACTACAAATCTCTGATCAAGCAACATGGAGAAAATCGTGAATCTGTGGATCATGAAATCTTACAACATATCAATCCTTATGGCAATACGCAAGGACCAGAATCGTTTAACAACCTAAAACAAAACCAGGCCAGCCTGAATTTTCAGAAGCATTGCGTTTTCTTCGACACACCAAAGGGATGCCTAAATGGCACCACTTGTCCCTTCCTACACGATATGTCCAAACAATGGAGGTCTGGGGGGATGTTGGAAGCTCCGGCTCCAAAGAGAATGAAGCTAGGTGGGGAGCTTATTGGTAGGACATGATTCAGGGTGTATCATTTTTCTTTAACACAGAAAATCAGCGAGAAAGGCAGTTGCACAGTTTAAACATACGGATCCCGTGTTCCTTTCCTTTGGGGAAATTTTGAGAAGCGGCCCTTTTAGACTTAGATTAGACATTTAGAGTGAGTTGGCTTTTACATGAGAAAAATTTTTGATTTGAAACTTGGAAGTTGGATGAAGCGCTTCTTGCCTCAAGAAATTTTTTCTTCTAACAAGTATAATGAAGCCTTTGTTGGTTTAAGAAAAAGTTTCTGAAGCTTCAAAGATTTGATGAAACTGGTTTTGACGCAAGCTTCTGGAGGAAGCCCTAGGTTCATAATTCTGGGGTATTGAAAGCTCCCAATTTCAGAGAATACTGCATGAATAAATGAGACTCCGCCTTCCCACTTGATAAAAGTGGCATGCAGAATATACCGACTTAAGAGCATCCTTAACCCTAATTCGCATGTTGATTTACACATTATGTTAGTGGCAATTAACTAAAAAGATTATAAAGCATTTGATAGAGGAAATTTGGTTCAAGATTAAAATTTTAAGAATCAAATAAATGTAAATTCTTTAAAAGTGGCGAAAATCATATAGAATAATACTAATAATATGATCTGATAACCATTTTAGAACTTTATAAGATGAATAGAGTATTACATCAATGGGGGTAAAAGCTGCCAAAATAAATTAAGAGAAAGAAATGCTGTGTGGACCACCACGCAATCGTCTGTTTGTCGTCTTAAAATAGTAAAGAGTTGAGATCCCAGGGAACTTACATTCTGAAGTTTATTTAGTCACTCGAAACTTGTCTAGATGCTAATTCTTCGTGACAATTCAAGTGCAAAGCTAGTTGCCTGAATGAATGAAATTTCTTAACAAAGACGAAATGGTATTTGTCGTAAAACCTGAGTCAAGTGCCTTTGGGTCGTGTTCAAACGAGAGAGAGAGAGAGAGACCAACAACTCATACAAATTCACTTGAAAGTCGAAACTTGACGTAATCGTTCTTGCAGATAGACAAGTCAACCACCGATAAGATTCACCACAAATATTATCATTCAATTCAATACATTCGAGTTCATATAACCAACATATTTGTATCAATTTTCAACTCAAACACACTGATAATTGGGAACATAAACAGCGGGGAAATGTGCCGAACTTATTGAATGAATGGGCAGAAGTCTTAAGACAGAGAGCTTCGCTATAGCAATACTTTTGACTGGGTGAAGTTCTTCCGCTGGTACCTCGCTGCAAGTATACTAATCTTACTTCTTGTAGGAATGTCCGAACCAGAAGCGCTTTGATTTATCAAAAACTACTCTTCAAGAGTTATGCGTCCACAAGTACCACGATCCATGTTAATTTGTGAAGCGTAGTAAAATCTGTCATCAAGTTTCGAGTGCAAAGTTCGTGTTATTATCGCCTTTTCATGCCTTATTACTCAACCACTTTATGCATCAATTCTTCCAATATGTGTGCCCAAAAGCAATTCTACCACTAAAGATGGCTCGAAGTGCCATGTTTTCATGACTAAAGATTATATATTAGCACTTTCAATCCTCAATGCTAGAGTTTGCGATGACTGAAAGCTATAGGGGTGTAAGGGTGACCTAGCAGTTCATAAACTGGGTTAAAATCACAGAAGATCAGGGGTGTGTTTGCTACGAAAGAAAATATTTTTTGGAAAACGTTTTTTAATTTTTTCATGTTTGGTTGGCTTAAATGTTTTAGAAAACATTTTCCTCATGAACTCATTTACTTCCTATTGGAGAAAAATGTTTTCCCTATCAAGAGAAGGAAAAATATTTTTTGAAACTCTTTTTCAACCTTCCCCCTGTTCTCCATCCCCACCAACCCCCATCAACCCATCCCCACACCCACCCTACCCCCACCCCTAAATTATTTGTAAAGATAAATGCAGATTCTTCAAAATTCAAGAACTCAAACAGCTGTTAAATATATTGTGAAATGCTTTAGCAAATATATGTAAAACATTCAAATATGATGAATGAGTATCATGTATAGTAAATTATTCACTCGTTCATTCACATAGAATTAGCAAAGAACTAATGCGATTTGGGTATAGAAATCAATCGTGCTTTTATTTATAACACTCCAAATTCAAAACTCAAATTTGTTGAAATTGAAGAATCAATTTAAACCCACTATCTTAGAGCTATCAAGATTTTCAAAAATGGATAATAATAAAAGTCTACATTTATGTAGGCTTAGGCGCATTCAAATACTAGAAAAGTGTACCTTAATTTTGTGGTGCATTTTGATCTTCATAATGCGATAGTGTACGAAATTGAAATAACAACTCGGGAAGAGTGCATGTCAAAGTATAACCAGCAACAACGATATATATATGATACCAATATAATAATAATAATAATAATAATAAATAATACTATTTGTTCATCTATCATCTATCTCTCGCGATTCCAAAATTGATATTCTCCGTAACATCGTGGAGATATCCTTAAGATTGTTAGAAAAATTGGTTATGGAGAATAAGAATTAGCTTGAGGCATTTCAAGGACACTGTCCTTAAGGATATTTCGTCCATATCGTGATGAATAAAATTAGGCGTATCTCCCAAGATTCAACAAGCTCTTCTAGTATAACTAGGAACAGAAACAACAAAAATTGATCAAAAGAAAATCCGGCATAAAAGAAAGGGAAGAAAATTCTTACTTTTTCACCCTCTCCAAATGAACACAAACGTATACTTATATATAGTCCAAAGTAGACATCTGTTTTTCAAGAGCGAAACATTGCATATTAAAGTAATGCCAAAAACGTTATCAAAGTTAATAAATCTTTCCAGTAAGAGACGTTACTAACTTTAAACAATCAAGCCAAAAACGTTATAAACAACAACTTTCTTATAGCCATAATGATAGCCATTCGAGGTTAATAAAATTATTATATTCAAAGCTATTCAAATTTTCAGTTATAGATATTAAAATATTCAATTGATTGATATAATAAAAATATATTAAAAAAATATTAAAGAATGATTCTAGACATTAATTTTAATATTATTTTTTTTGAGTTATCAAATTATTTTCTAACACTGTATACTAATTAAAGGTACCTTCTAAGAGTCGATCGTGCTGAATTTAAGCAAAGGTATTATAATAGTCCCTGGAGTTTCCTTGTGTTCCTTGATGTTACTTAGTTTTCACGATTGGTTTAATTATGATTCAGATTTTCTAGTTTTCACGACTGATTTAACTATGGTTCAGACTTTTTAGTTTTTATGATTAGTTTAACTATAGTTCAGACCTTCCTAGCAAGTACTCAGCCTTATTTATCTTAAAGCATATCCAATCAAGAAACGATTATGTAACTTATCAGGATTCACAATTCTCTATTTGCTTCATCTGAATTATTTGAGAAACTGATTTATAATTTGGTAAAATTTGTTATTTGTCCTGACATATTATTGAAGTCATTTAATGTAATCAATAACAATTGCAATATTATGTTTTTTGGTTTACTCTTGCAAGGAGAATGAAGTCGTTAGCAAAAATCAGACGGGGTATATCAGGACCACATTTATAAATTTTAATAAAGTCTCCAGAACCCTTTATCCACTTCCATTAAGATATTCCTCGATATAGCTTTTATACAAATTACGAAAATGCGGGAAAATAAGAAACGGAAGAAATATAATTTTTCATTGTTCATTGAGAAGAAAGAGAAGGAAATTTGGTTTTTTTTCAAATAAAAAAAGAAAAAGAAAAATATATCCATCCACAAAAGCAGCCTATGTTGTGATCAAGTAGTAAAATCCACTTGATGGTTTACAAATTGCCTAGAATCTTCTATTTCGAGTGTTAGCTGCACCTAAAATTCTTTGCTAAAATCCTATGTTTAGTGTGAACCCCAGCTCACATAAGTTTGCTTGACCTAAAATTCATGTCTGTTACTTAAACTAGTTTCTGCGACAATCTTGCTTAACTTTTACTACTCCCTCCCTTTCATGGGGTGAAATTTCATGTACGAGAGTTAAACCACTTAATTTTTGTGTAAATTTTTAAATTCTTCAATTTTTTAAAAATAAATTTAAATATTTAAAAACTAACATAAAAAGTCACTATAATTAGTAATTCATAATCTTTAACAAGTATTTAAAAAAGAATTTGGTTAAAGAAAAAAAATAACTCTGCAAAGAATAAAAGCTCTAATTTATATTATAACTCTATCGGGATTATGAATGAAAATGGATAAAGGATCATGGACATCTATTAAAATTTCTAAAAGTCCTGCCGTAAATTATCTCATCACATTTTCGCCGATGCTTTGCAATAGCAGACCAAAAAAATTACTCTGCAACACTGTTATAATGAAGTGAATAATATCCCAGGCCAATGAATAGGTTTTACCAAATTAAAGGTCGGTTTCTCAAATAACGTGATCATGAAAATAATTAAAAAATTATGAAATCTGTATAGGTTACACATTCATTTTTTTGTAGGTAGATATACTGTAAGATTACTCTGAATGTTTGAAAGAATTGTCCAAATTATATTCAACCAAGCGTGAAACTAATAGCTAGGAACGCAAGGTAACTCCAAAAGACTTTTATACCTTTGTTTAAATTCAGCATTGATAACTCTCAGTCTCAGAGCTATAGCCGGAGAAGGAGGGCGAGGACATTTTCGACTTCTCCTTACGCTTCATCGCCGGCGATCTGCTGAGAAGACCGGAATCTTCTTCCTCTTCAGATCGGACTCTATTTTCACTTGATTTTGCGAGTGTGTAAAACATAGCTGTTCGGCTTTTGAGGTTCTTTTTACAAAGATACACTTCTCAGTGGAATAAACTGGTTACTGCAGGAACACGTATTTGCTTTTGACTTTTGCTTTTTTTGAATAATTCCTTTTACTACTTCTCTTTTATAAATTTTAACTATTCACTCCATTTCAAAAAAATAAAAATAAAGTGATTAATTGTGACAGAGTGAGTTTCACTTTTACTTGGACTCACTCATTGAGTATAAAAAGAAGCTTTTACTCCCTGCAGTAGGGTAGAAACATTGTTAAACGCGCCCTTAAGGTAGTCTCTGGTGCTACTTCCATGTACTATAACTTCCGCAGATTATTTTCACTTGTCCGCAGTTTAATATCGATAACAAGAACATTCAACGTCTGTTAATTCCCTTTTCCCCTACGTCTGTTAATTCTTAAACCCTCTGAAAGCTGGTCAAACTTTTCCAAAAAAGAATAAAATTGAATCAGCTCAATGTGGTAAAAACTAGTTTATGCATTTGCAACTGCTACAACTTGATAAGATGGTTCTGAAGCATATATAATTCAATAATAGAAAAATGGGTACAACATCCTGATTTTAAGGTCCAACAATCCCATCATGGCAACGATGTGCAGTCTAGTTCAATCAACCTATCCTGAACATTCTGATTGTACAAACAAATTTGATTAATCTCCGTCAAAAAGATCTCTGCTCACTAATCGCTATTCATATTCCATAATATAAGATGAATCTGCATCAGAGGGTATCTGTGATCTACAAACATTTCCTCGGCAAAGGAAACAATACTCCCACTTTCTTACATAACAAAAGTCTGCAGGATCTCATATAACTTTGAGATGTATATCTATATTTCTCTAAGAATGGGCCAACCTTTCTTAATAATATCATTGATCTTTGCATCAATTTGCTTTTGGATCCTTGACGGACAGAGCTCTGCTGCATAGCCATTTAGTTTTGCAGCAAGTGTTGACCTCTCAAGCTCCTCCTCAGGCAAGTTTCCCATCAATTGAAGTAGGAACGGGTTCCGCTTAAGCTCAAATTTCTGAAAACATGGACAGTGAGTGGATTTGTCAATCAAGTACTTCAAGAGATCAAAGCAGTGGTATTGAGATTAACAAGACGAATGTTTTCACAAACATGGAAAAAGAGATGGAGGGAAGAGAAGCACGTGTGCATCTCCCAATATCTGATTCTTTTTTTTT
>MCJB01028935.1:75297-86370 GCA_002018475.1 Nicotiana obtusifolia | reverse complement strand
GGGGGGGTGAGGGGGGGGGGGGTGTTTAGCAAAGGGGTACAGAACAGGGAAACTTCTTTTTTCTGTTCTTTTTTAGTCTTACAAAGACTCTTTCTGAGCGTCACATTTTCCAGTTTCTTGCAACAAAATTCCCCTCATTAAAGACAAAGATGTTTTCCCATTTCCAGTGCTTTACCTGGAAGTGAAATCGCAGAAAATAAATATTTTTTAGAATCTATGCACCACATATCCACCCCGCTTATGTTTTTTGTTATTCCAACTTATAAAGCAAGCTGCAGGCCAAATTCCTTGGGCAGTAGGAAGTTGGGGCCAACAGAGAAAAGTAACCTAAGAGCAGCGGAAGAGGCCAACTGGTGTATGTCCCTCTGAATTTTACTTGACCAAATTTTTTGTTATACATTAAATAATTTTATTAAGATCAAGATGGTGTTAAATACAAAAAAGAAATAAAATATGTATCCCCTAAAGTCTAGTCAACTATCGATGGGACCTGGTATTTCTTATTTACACACTTTCTGAAGCTTGGATGTCCTTGGACCAAAAATCCTTCCAACAACTTTTCACCATATCTTTATGCCAATATGTAACAATCATATGTTCTCAAATCTGAAAGGGGCTCATCCCTTCTCAATCCCCCTGACGAGAAGTACAAGGCAATGACCCCAAAAAGCACTTGCATGCCTCTTTGAGTAGGAGGGGAATTTTCCTCCAATACCAGATATAATATCATGTCAACCTACATTTCCTCCATATAAAGCTTGCTGACGGTAAGGGCTAATAATTTCTGCTTGTCATGAATTCTATGAAGTCATCCAATATAGTTTCAACGCTTACGCAAATCTAGTAGCGTTAGGATCCTGTGCAGATGTTTTTCTTTCCTGCTTACCTTTTGTAATTCTTCCTAAAGAAAAGGAGACTATGCATTCATTTTACAATCCTTATGTACTCCAGAAATAACCGATTGAAGTCTTCTCCTTAGCATCTGAACTGACAAGAGAGAGATTGCTCGATGGCATCTCCTCAATCATCATCACTAATCTTATATCACATGATATAAGTCCACACGCTGCCCTATGGAGCCAACAGAAGCCCATCCAACCCACTTATTACCTCATATACTATGAGAAACTGGTTCTGCCACACTGTTGAATTGTGTGATCATCTCGTCTTAAAGCTTAAGTTGTTAGAGAGCACACTTTTAATTACTTTTTTTGTGAAGTAATAACTAAAACAGCAGAGGTAAAGTATAGTTAATTATTACTTATTATATTACGTCTCAACACACCCCCTCATGTGTCTGATTCTTTTTCATGAGTCAAACATGTCGAAATGTTGTTCTTTCTTTAAATTTTCGGGGAGGTGAAATTTGAACCGAAGACCTCTTGGCTGCTCTAATAACATTTTGAAGTGTGTGACTATCTCATTTAAAGTTTTAGTTCTTAGAGAAAGTGCACTTTTATTACTTAATTATTTTACATCTTAACACACCCCATCATCGTGGTTTCTTTGATATAACCCACAGATGGTTTTCATTTTCTTTATCGTGCCCTCAACTAATATCAACTCCGTAAATTTTATCGATGTAAGAATCAATACGACAGGAAATGTCAGTACCGCACCACTTATGACAAGCATCAAGCTATGCACTAATGCTTCACTAATCAAGTATCAGCTTAGTGTAGTTATGGATACTAGACCTGATGTTCAGGCTCAGCAGGATGAAAAGCTTCGAGCTGTTGAATTTGAGTGGTTACAATGCTGCCCTTTGACTTTGATTGTTCTCTTTCCTTGCTAACAGCCGCCAATCTGGACTCCTCAGTGCCGCTTGTGAAAATAATAGACCTACACTAGGCAAATTCATAACTTTGCTATTCATATTGTAATCAGTCTGAAGTAAAGGGAACCCAGGTTGAAGTCAAGGATCCTACCTGTACTGGTTACCAACATCAGGACCTTGCCCAAAGACTTGCCTAGAATCGTGATTAGACCAGAAGACCTCCAATAGTTGTCTGAAACCAATTACTTCAGGATCATATTCGACCTACAGGATACAAACTTTCGCACATTAAACACGTTGAAATCATTAAGATAAATGAAATATTTAGTTATTTTAAATGTAAATTTCCAGGTAAGTAAAATTCAAATGTAACTCAACCTATCCGCCGTTTATTTGAAACAAATCCGGAACAAACCACAGAACATTTTCAGATAGGCTTGATAAAGGACATAAAACTCATTCAGAACCTAAAACATTTTTACAGGCAAGAATACCATGTCAACAAAATGAAAGCGTAAAACATCAACTATTATCTACAAAATTCAACAAAGTAGGTTCCAAATATTACAGATAACAGCAAAACCATAAAACATTTATATATCAAATCTGAAATGCGCAAAATGATCATTCATATCTTCTATGGCAATAACAAGGACGGGTTTCAAATAAAGAACTTTGACAAAAAAAATTTACTCTATACCTTCGTATTCAGTCAGTTTGGTATGCTAGATGTATGTAAGATATGCTAGCATGTTTCCATATATAGGTCCCTCATACTTTTCACCACCCCATGCTGAGCAAATTAGCTTTGAGATATAAAATACTAGAAAACACTAGCTCCAACATAACCCCCATACTGATACAGGGACACAAATGGGTTGCAACTACAATTACAACAGCGTGCAAATTCGTTATTCTATAATATGACAATTAAGTAGAGACCACTGAAGTACACAAGGCTAAGAATAGACGCGAAAGATTATGCTCCTTTAGCATGTGGGAAAAGGAACAGAGCCAAACAGTTCCTTATTTCCACCACCACCTATGGATGACAGAGAAGAAAAGTATTTTATAAGTTACACCCATCGCAGTCTGAAACATGAAATAATATAATGAAATTCTATTGCTTCTATAAATACCACTAACCACTGCTGCAAGTGAAACATTTGGTTACTAGCTCTATGGTGACCAATACCTTATTTTTACTAAACAATTGATGCAAGTCAGTGAAACACCTATCTTGAGGACAACAAATTTGTAAAATACATAAAAGAAGGGATAGCCAGGTGATAACCATGAGAAATAGTTCGAACAGGACAAGATGTATCCCGAAATTAGTTGCATATAGCTGGTGTTAACTCAGCCAGACACTAAAGATGAGTAATATAGGTATTAACTGACTCATCTAACACATTATTTGCATTGCATAAACCCTGATTGGAGATAATCTTCACCAATTTAAGTAAATCCCACAAGGACTTTCTCCCACTTCAGCTAATGTCACTCCTAGTATCTTATAAAAAGTTTAACCCAAGCTGTCCCCATCTAGTCCTTCATGTACTAGTTTGCAATTTAATTTTGATCAATTTGCTCCTTGCTTTGGCATAATTTGTTGTATAACCACAAAAGGTTTGTATTCCCTACAACCTACTCGTTTTGTTCAGTGTTGACTAGGCATTAATAATCATATACATAATCAATTACAGCTCTACTTTCCTACAACCTATTCTTTATAAACATGAATGCTTCCATAATACTTTCTTCTACAGGAAATTAACTATTCATGTACACTATGAAGATACAAGGCACTCGTTTGTTATACACAGAACCTAATTTTAACTATCTAATTTTACTTTTTACAACGTAATCAACATTATCTAAAAAAATCCATCAGATCGCAGAAAAAGCTTTCAAAAATGTGGTCATTACATTAGATTGGAGTAATTACTTTTACAAGTGATTAAGGCACAAATATGAACAAATACCTGTACACATTCAGCGTGATCGCCCAAACTTCTGTACTCAGGATTGGGTTTAGAACCACCAGCATAACCGACGGAGGTTCTAACGACGCCGTTGAGGCAGCCAAATGCAGCTTCCGACCTCCAGAAGCTTCCAAGAGCGAAAACTGCTGTTTGCAATGGCTGATTAGAAGGATCCTTTGGAACCTCAGGGATCCGATCTGGGAATCTGATGCTCACAACTGGATTCAATGCCAATAGAATGATTGTAATACAAAGAAATGGAGAAAAAAAGGAGGAATTGCTCTTATCGACTTTCATTTGAACAGAGACAGGGGAAAACCGGGACGGTTACGCCCACTTTCCGGTTAAATCTTTCCGAGGCGGAGTAGTTTTCACTCGCCCTCGCTGGAATTGCCAGCTCACCTGTCTCGTTTGCTTTTCGATAATTTCCTAATTCCCAATTCTTTTTTTGGAGACGTGATTCGAAGACAACTTGTCGCTCTTTAAACTTTTTTTAAAACGTTTAGTATTTAGGAAAGTAAGTTATCATTTATACTTATCAAAGTTTTCTTGGAGTATCATTTTGACAACTTGGTAACAAAAATTTCTTCTTTGTGTTAAAAAAAAGAATTGTTGGGAAAATGTCTTAAATTTTTTCTATTTAAACTTAGCAGATAATGTGGTGGTGAACTCTTTTGCAAGTTAGAGTAGTTATAGTAAACCTTGATTATAATTGGGAGTTAGTTAGGATACAACTTGATGTTAGAGAAGGTTGGTTGGAACTTGATTATGACTTTGAGAACATTGGTTTTGCAAATTATTTGCTTGGAATGAATTGGCAAAAACTTACTCTAGTAAGTTGATGATGCTAGCCTAGAAAGTCATATTTTTGCATGTAATTTGTCTTGCATTATACTTTAATCTTGTTAATTTTGGTGTAAATATTTGTGGCTCGAGCTTAATAATAGTGTTTATATGTGTAGGATTCAATTTAAAGTGATTTGGCAAGCTTGCATGCAAAGTGAAGTAAAAAACAGAAGAATTTGGAAGGAGTATGATTTTGGTGCCCAGGTTAGCGCCAAGCACTAACCAAAACGCCAATGGCAGAATAACACAGAAGTGGAAAAATTTCGGTGTCTAGGTTGGCGCCAGGCGCCAAGCGAGACGGCTAAGGGCGGATTTCGTCCTAATTCGGCTTTGACTTGATAGTTTCGACCCTATACGCCGCCAACATATATAAAAGGTGTTCTAAACCTATTTCTGAGGGTGGAGACATTATTGGAGAGGCAAAAAAGCTACGAGAACACTTGGAAGCACGAATCACAAGAGTTGTCTCTTCCGTTCTTCCTTAATTTATATTTTAATGCTTTCATTTATTATCATGATTGTTAGTATGGTTATGAGTAGCTAAACTTTCTCATCTAGGGTTTGATGGAACCTCTCGGAGGATGACTTTTAATTACGTTTAATATAATTTAGCCTTTAGATTTCTCTACTTGTTCAACTACGTGTTTATTGTTGTTGTTTGAATGGCCATCAATTGATTGTGCCTATTTAGTGTGATTGCTTGAGAGAGGGTACATATTTAGGTAGTTGTTGAACAACATCACTCCTAATGTATGTGAGAGATCAATACGGAGGGTTTAAAGGCGGGATTAGAGATAACGAAACCTTGGTGCGATCATAGCGAGCGGTGAATTAGTGCCTACTAGGATAGTTCGAGAGAATATGTCCAGTAAATTGTGGTAGTCGCTCGAGAGAGACCTACGACACCCAAAGTACTCACGATAGGTAGAGAATACTTAGCAAAATTATAGAAGACGTAAGGGGAATGATTCCGACAATTGGGAAAATCATATCTCTAGACCTCTCCTTAATCTTTTCTCCAGCGCCTAATATCTTTAGTTGTTAATCTACTCCTTTAATTTGTTAGTTAATTAGATATAAAAATCTTAATATTTACAACGTAGGAATTGTTCGAGTTTGTCTTCTTAGTGATAGTAAACAGCTGTAGCAAAAAGTTAGTTCTTGTGGGATTCGACTCCAGACTCTTAAACCAAATTATATTTACAACGACGCTTAATCCTTTTTATAAAGCATCGTTGGGCGTTATCAGTTGATTTACAACATAATTACATTTTTGTATGAATTGGTTTGCAAAAACTAAGATCAGTGGGCTTATAAGTTCGTGTAATCCAAATTCACCATACCAAATAGATCAAGGTGTCAACTTGGTGTTGGTGAATAATAATCCATATAGATAGCTATTTACTATT
Source organism: Nicotiana obtusifolia (assembly GCA_002018475.1). NCBI lineage: Eukaryota > Viridiplantae > Streptophyta > Magnoliopsida > Solanales > Solanaceae > Nicotiana > Nicotiana obtusifolia. The sequence goes on along the minus strand of MCJB01028935.1, from coordinate 80,353 downwards.
AGTCTTTTTGTCAATGAATGGAAATAAGATAGATGGTACATGTAAGTGAAAAATAAAGATAGTTCTCGACAAGCATAATGAGTTTAGAGAAGTGTTAAGATAAATTTTGAAACTTAATGGAAATTGTGAGGTATTCTCTTGAGTTATTTTCTGGATAAATGTGAGTTATATTTCAATTTTTGTATTGTCAACGTTTTCGCTTATGTTATAGTAAAATTAATTCGTATTCCCTGTGGATGAAAGCATATATAAGCGAGCAAACAGTGTAACTCTTGGTGTCCATTTAAATATTTTATAACTATTACCATCATATTTTATGTATCATTTATACTAAATGCACCTATTTAATCATGTTTTTACGAATATTTGATCTTAACCTTGTTTTTCGATGAAAAGAAGGGATTATGATACCTTAGGAGCATGTCAGACTATTTTAGAAGTTCCGGCTCCTTATATCATAAATAAAAAATGTAGTATGGTGCCCCGACAGACGCGCATACCGAATGAGTTTCCACCGATTCTGATCCAGATGTGCCAAAGATTGGGCATCGGTCTTCTCGTTCCATGAGTAGAAGGTCCAAAATGACCTATTTTCATATCTAAATCGGGAGTTTACGGGCTCTGTAGGATATTCATCTATAAGCTCACTAAAATGACGTGAAAAATAGAATGCATTTCAACAACATAAGGAAAAGGGGCAAGAATAAAATTCTATCCAGCCTTTCAATTTTCAAACTTTTTTGCATGAATGCGAATCAGATTTTTGGTTAACAAATCAAGACCAATAATTTAAAGCATAGAGTTCTAAAAATGAGCTTTCTACCTACACAGTATTTCATTAAAAAAAATTATGAAGGACTTTCTGTTTCATATCTTGGTTGTTCTCTCTTACATTTTAAAAAGTTAAAAATTTGGAATCACATGTATTTCCCATATTAAGGCTCACATTTTCAATTTTTTTAATTCATTTAATGTCAAGTCAAATTTTTTTAATAACAATATAATGAAAAAAGAAAAAAAGACATATTGAAGTGTAGACGTCAATATACATAATTGGGAAGTTTGAGAGACTCAATTGTAAAATATCATCAAATTTCGGTAGCGAAGTCAAATTTCCAGATGAGAGCTCCCCAAGAAAAAAAGGAAAAAAGAAAAAAGAGCCTACATGTAACACGGGTAAACAAGAACCGTCGGATCAAATTTGATCCATTGGTCGAGCACCGGCGATAATTTGCCCTAAGTTCTCGAGTAGCGGGCCTCATATTGTTTTAATTTTGTTGAGACATTGGGAGGAGCTGCACCCACGCTAGCCAGCAGCAATACATTAGGTTTTGGGAGAAGTAAGGAAAGAGGGAGAAATCAGCCATGAGTCGAAGCTTAGGTATACCGGTTAAGCTTCTACACGAAGCAACGGGACATATAGTGACGGTAGAGATGAAGAGTGGAGAGGTGTACAGAGGAAGTATGGTGGAGTGCGAGGACAACTGGAATTGTCAACTCGAGAGCATCACTTACACTGCTAAAGTATGCTTACAACCTTTTTTTTTTGTTGTGATTTTCCTGATTTTGTTAAAGCGTTATTATCTGTGTTTTCTTTGCTGTTTCTTAAACCCTAAACCCTCGATATTTTCTCTTGACTGCTTGTGATATTGGATCTTACTCTCGTTTTTACTTGTCTTCCCGATATTCTGTTGCACAGTGCAATAGTTTCCAAACAAGCTAATTATCTGTGCGATAATTAGGGTGAAAGTAGCGGTGATCTGTTTAACTTTCACAGTGGAAAAGTGGCACATAGAATGACGTGTTCTTATTTCTATGTATGTTTTAGCCATTTACCACTTGTTTCCTACTTTACCAGTTGAGTGTCGCTTGCCCTGTTAAGATAGTAGAAGTTATACTTATTCACATTGCCCAAAGTAGGAAGTTCTCGATCATATGAGTAGCTTGATTTCTTTGAGGTTGTTCTTGGGGTCTTACTATTTTGGTTAGGCATTTCTAGTCTGCGATTAAATTTCCTAATTTCAGGGGTTTAGTACAAATATCTTGTTAATTGCTCTGAGATATATCATATTTTGACTTTTAATTTCGAATTTATGGCCTTTATGATCATATCCAATCTTTTCCTTTAAGCAGTAAATAACAAGCCCATTTTATCCTGTCTAGTAAGCAAGCCTGCTTTTATCACAGAAGAACACTTATATTTAGCTTGAGAATTGTACCTTTTGGGCTGCATTATTAGAAGTCATTGCTTCACCGCTTAAAGCAATGAAGCGATGCAAAACAAGGGGTTATCGCTTCATGGACGTTGCTATAAGCTTCAGGTGTGCTTCCACACAATGTTGCGCAAAGTGATATCAACGAGAAGTGGTCGATGCCTTGAATCTCAACTTTGAGGATTTGGCTTAACATCTCCATTTTTTTTGATAACCGTGGTGTCTGGGCCAACTTGCGCGCATCTCGACCAATTCCACGGGATACCTGCGACCTCCCACCAGCAATAGGTATCAGGTAACTCTATCCATTAAGTCTTGAACATATGGGAAGAAAGAACCTAGTGTTTTTTGTCTTTGCTGAGGTTTGAATCTGAGACCTTAAGGTTCTCCACCCACTTCATTGACCACTAGGCTACACCCTTGGGTGCGTAACATTAACATTATTGAAATTAGTTATTTTAGTTGAAATTTGATTACACGGTATTTTCTTATCTTTTATAAGTTGTGCGCTTCACTTATTTCGTTTTGCTTCAAGCACCATGGACCTTGCCGCTTTTTTACGCTTTTCGCTCTTAAAACCACTGCTTTGAGTTACTTTTATCACATTTCAGCCTTGAAAAGCATATATGTTGCGCTTAGAGATATCGTTTCTAATTAGTAGAAAATGCAACAGTCATAGGGATGTAAAGACTGATTAGCCTCCTTCTTATTTGTTATAAAAATTACTCAATAGCTAAGTTGCTCGGACTGGGTGCGGGCATCCGATAAGGGCACGGATCCGAGTGTCGGATTCGGCAAAATCTAAATTTTATGATTTGGGGGTGCGGATCCAGGTATGGATACGGGTGCGGGGATTCGGCTAAAAAAATTCAAAATTATAAAAAATAGGGCTATAAAGAAAAAAAGAAACCATTCAGGGCCTTCCACCAACTCTTCATCTATATCGCTGCTACTGTGTACCAGAAGTCCGAACTCAGAACACGACCCTTGAAGTCTTGGTTTTTTTGGAACACAGAGTAGTGAGACAAAAGTACTACAATATTGAAGGTATGCCATTTCTCATGTCTTAAATCTATTTTATTTTTAATTTTGAGAAACCAAATCTCAATTTTTCCCAAATTTGTTGATAGACTTAGGTCAAAGTATCCGATGTTAGTTGACCGAATCTGGGACGTATCCCACTCCTGCACCCGCTCCCTTCCCGTGTCGAGATGGTGCGGCACCAAAATTGAAGAGCGCGCAACATAGCCCAATAGCGCACAGGAAGCAAGTAGCACAAGATCTTATACTCCTTTAGATTGATCAAACTAGTCAGAAAGTAACCTAAAGCATATTCAAAGGAGATATATTGAGACTTGTAGTCATGATTTCTAAGAGACTCGAGCATATAACTCATACGAGCATCTATGGACATGCTTTCTAAATCTCAGTTTCATATCAAGTATCAATGTCAAGAACAACATACATAGACTTATTTTGATCTAGAAAAAGTTGTCTGATGCAAATTGAGACAAGCTTATGCAAATTGATCAAACAAGACAGGAATCTCTATAATAATTGATATTCAAAAGAAGTTTTAATCAGAAATTATTAGTTGTTAGGTAGTAGAAACATCGATTCGGTAGATGAGATTAAGTTTTAAAGATAAGTTTTCCCATGGATATTTCATGTCATAAACGATTTAGAGAAAGTCAGAATGTATTAGTTATTACCCTTATCGTTGGTATATTGGGTATTTTTTATGTGGTTGTGCTGCTATGAACTTGGCCCCCATGTTCTTGCTAGTGTGATTTGTTTTGTCTAAAGCCTTTCTCTTGCCCTTTGTAGTAAGAAATACTGTTACTGGCATTTTAGAGTTACCAGGATAGGAAAAAAGTTGCCGGTTTTGCAGAAGTCGCACTTGAATATAATTTTGAATGCCAACAGCTTGCAGTTTAGCCATATTGTTAAGTGTAGTCTGTAGAATGTAGATAGCATAAAGAAAGGGAAGTGTTTAAAGTTTCAGTTACCAAGAGTTTCCTCCTTTTCCTTTTCTTCGGCAGGGAAGGGGACTGCAGAAAGCCTCATTCCATGATACAAAATGGGGGAACTTTGTTGACAATTCTTGGAAAAGGGGGGGGGGGGTTATATTGGTGATTCCTCAAGACAAAGCTCATAGGCAAAAAACCCAAGGGATGTTGTCCTTGCTTCTCCTAATTATGAGAACAAAGGCTTTACTGTTCATTAACGAGATAGTGGGAATAACATATATCCTATCTAGCTTGTTTCTGTACCTCTCTGTGCCTCCCATCATTAGGAGAAGAGCCTGAGGACATCGTTCAATAGATCCGATTTGCTGGCATACATAAAAGTCATATTTTCAGCTAGAGAAATTCGCACAATTAGGTATCTCAAAAATTGATAATGGAAGAATCTGATTTTCCCTGCCATGAAACCCATTTTGAGGCCCCACTCACAGGTAGAATGACCAACCAGTTTTATAAACCTCCTTTCAGTGGATAATGAAGTACTTCATGGAATTTCTTCCAATTGAAAATGAATTATCTTTTTGTTTTTTTCTCTTGACTGACAGTGAGTCTCAAGTCCCAACATCTTTACCAGGCCTTCAAAAAATCATCATAGCTCTAGAAAAACTAAGTTTGGTAGACTAGTGTCTGATTTTTTTTGCGAACTAGGTGTTTTTCAATCACCTTTTTTTTTATTAAGTAGGTGGTTCTCAATCGCTTTCATGGGTTATTTCGATCTTTTCATTGTCTTCAGAAATCTGCTTCATGTTAATGCTGGTGCTAGTTCCAGATCATAGAGAATGACTTTCCATTTCTAGTGTTGGATTACATTCCCCC
>MCJB01028935.1:11044-75219 GCA_002018475.1 Nicotiana obtusifolia | reverse complement strand
AAAAAAAAAAGAAAAAAAAAAAGAAAGTAATGAGAAGTTGAAAAACTAGAGATTTAGAAAAGGACCTCAACTGTCTAAAGAATGGAGGAAGGAAATGTTTCCAATTGAGCAAACTGTTATCTTCCAAGCTTTTTTCAAATTTTGGGCTTTCTTATGCACAAATGCCGATAGTAGAAGGACCAGTAGAGATTTAGAGTTTATAGCATTTTGCCAGTCTTATATGTTTAATGAACTCACATATTTTCTTAGACTATATGCCTTCTTTTGGTGTCTCACCATTTTTCCTTTTGCTTGGGGAGGTACATGCAGTATGGCCAATACATTATGTAAAGAAGGAAAAAAATCGAGTCAGACCTACTGCTGCACCTATCCTTTGTTTTTAAAAAAAAAGTCGTTTCTTTAGTTAAAAAAAAAAAAAAGAAACACTTTGTTCCTGAAAAGAATATGCATCAAGAGACAAATTTATATGTGGAAATGAAATGAAGCACACGGAACTATCTTAAATTTTACACCAACTGAAATTTTATGTAATACTAACAATGACACATCTAAGCATATTTTGGTGACTCTACTGATGAAATAAGTGAGAAATTGGATTAGTTAGAATCTAAGGCTCTTTTTACATTGCTAATGTTGATCACCGCAGGATGGAAGGGTGTCACAACTAGAGCATGTTTTTATTAGAGGCAGCAAAGTCAGGTACATGGTTAACTCTTTTGTGTATACTGTGCTATTGCTGGTAAGATCATTACTGAACTTTAATTTCCACCAGGTTCATGATAATTCCTGATATGCTTAAGAATGCTCCCATGTTCAAGCGGCTAGAAGCAAGAATCAAGGTTCTTTCCTTACTTGTCCTTAATTATTGCTGTTCTCTCAAGCCCTTTGCTTATGTTTATTTTCATATTTGAAGGGCAAAGGTACATCGCTTGGTGTTGGTCGGGGACGTGCTATTGCTATGCGAGCTAAAGTGAGTGCTGCTTATGTTTTACTGCTTTTACTTGCACGTTTGTGTTTGAAATCAACTTCTAAATTCACCTCATGCTGATACTTATAGACCTCAGGCTTATTGCAGTTAACTTGCAAAATGTTGATAAACTCCATTTTTGGTTTAGAGAATGGGAGGGGAGGGGTAGCTGAAGTTTAAGAAAGGTGTCTGGGGCTGAGTGGCTGATCGTTTACCTATCCTGTATCTCTCCATTTATGAATTTTTTGCTACTTATAGGGGACTTTAATTTTATGTCTCCTGCCTGCATCCAATTTTAAGAAGTTAACTCTGTTACTTTTACTCTTCCTATCCTTCCCTCATTTCAATGCAACTGTAGTGCCTAGAGCTTCCCTGTTAGTTGAAAACTAGGATTCTTTCCAAAGAGCATAAATATTTAGCTCTCTTGTTTCAGGGTAAAAGGGAGGGGTGTGTGTGTGTTAATTGGGAAGCGTAAACGGTATATAAGGAATTAATCGTAATTAAGGGAACAAGTTTTGCAATTTTTCTAGCGGAGAAATATTCCTGATTATAAACATCTTGCTTGCAGGCTCAGGCTGCTGGTGGTCGTGGAGCAGCACCTGGTCGAGGTGTTGTGCCACCTGTAAGAAGATAATTATGTGTTGTGGGATTTTGTTTCTTCTGTTTTTGCAATCGTAAATTCAGTGTAAGAATGTTCAAGTAGTTTCTTAAGGTTGGTCGCTAGTCTAGTAGTCTGAGTCACATTCGGTCTACTTTTTAACTTGCTATTTACATTACTTTGGAAGGCTGGAATACGAGTGCTATTCAGATTGCCCCTATGTGCTTGTACTTCACCTGTGTTAAGTAATATGGATTACTCCAGTTCTTTACCACCACTCTGTGTGCCCCAAGTATGTCATTAGTGCTGGATGTGGGCTTTCTTGAGCTCATAAAAGAAACAGTTTGTTTTGGAAGACAAGTTTTCTTCCGGTTCTTTTTGTGACACGCCAGAGGATCTCTTTTCAACCGAACTGTACCTTTTGGCTTTGATGGACCTAATAGAATCAAAATGTTGAAAGTGCCCTTTTTTTTTTCCTTCTAATCTTCTACTGATTAAAAAAGTGCTTTTTCTTTTTCTTTTCAAGGATGAGGTATTTGGGTTACTAGTGATCATTACATCTGGAATTCGAGTTCTGGATCAGGAGTTTCTGCTCTTTGTACAGTGGCAGGAGGCTTAACAATTTACTTTGTTATTTGGTCATGTATCCTAGATTATAGAGCAGCATGCTATCTAGTTGGAGGAGAATAAGTGAGTGACCTAGGTATGTACTTTTTGAAAGGGGTTTACAAGTACCAAGTCCATAAGTAGTGAGAAGTTTATATTGAACGGACAAAACAGGTAATTATACACCAAAACTCACGAAGCACATTTCACAATTTCAATCTTTATAAATTTGGTTTTACCAGTTTAGGAAAATAGAATTCGACATTTCTAAAGTACTGTGTAGAACTAGTTTTGATAATTTGAAATATACTTTGAACAGTAAAAGAAGACGTGATTTGAAGACTAATATAATATACTATAAGTAAGGATTGAAGGAGGTTATTCTAGAGTTGTCAACTTATTATGATCTATATAGTTGCTGTGCCATTGTTCATGTACGGTCATATTTCTTTATTTAAGGGTGTGTCTTAGAATCGATGAGATATTGGGAGATCAGTCTTTAAATCCAGTATAGTAAAAACACGCTAAGCAATGTTCTTTTTACCGCCTAAGCTTTGGGTTATTCAGTATATGTGTTGGTGGGAGACCAAGTACTCGGTGCAATAATAGATACTGCTTTCATTAAAAAAAAAAAAGTCATATTATCTCCTAATTTTATTCCCCTGAATTCCCCGTTTCATTAGCTTAATGATGGAATAAAGGGAACAAATGTATACTAAAGTTTTGAGGATGCGGACGGAGGAGGGAGTTTGATTAGGCGGATTTACAAAAGATATTAGGCAGGTCGGTTCAAATTGTGTGGTGGAAATCTGGACAGGTCTTTGTAAACTGCCAATGGGATGAGGAAAAATATCTGGATAGGTCTTTGTAAACTGCCAATGGAATGAGGAAAAGAGATTACATAATTTGAACAAGAGTAGACAGTCTTGAACCATTCTGAGGCTCAATCTGTTCTTCTTTTCCACTTTAAAGAATATGTAAACTGGGATAGAGACTAGTAACGAATGTATAGTCAAGCTTGAACAGTCTCAGCCATAAACAAAATCCTATGGACCATTTATGCATGTCTGACGGCTCTGAGAATACTTTGAACATCTCTTTTGGAGTCTTTTCTTCTCCAGTCTAAAAACAAACTGGAAAAAAGGGTCCATGAACTTATGCTTTGTCTTGCAAAAAATTTCAAACTTTTTTGTGGTTTTATTTTGATTTCTCACCCGGTGTCCGGTACCCGCATTGGTTGTTAAGCCATGACTTAGTGAATTGTGATTCCTTGTTAAATGAATCATTGATGTCCCCATATTAAATGCTAGCCAACTATGAATCATTGATGTCCCCATATTAAATGCTAGCCAACTATGTCGATTGAAAATTGACTACTGTTGTTTGTACGATGGTACTGAGTCTGTCCTGCGTTTTTGCATTCATGTATGCAAATTTTACTTTTTCCATGGAAATATCAACTTCCAATTGCTCGAAATGTCTTCTCAGAAGGCATAAAATGCCTACCAATCTTGAAATATACTCAAGATTGCATCAGAGTAATACCCCAGTAGAACATGAATGCGTGTTTTGGTAGGTACATATTGGGACACCAGATTTTAAATGGTGTCTCTAGTATTGATTTGACAAAGTCACCATTGCTATGTGAAAAAATGTCCTTTTTAGATTGTGGACTCTAAGGTAAAGGGTCAATCAATTTTAGCTCTTTGATTAGTACAACTGCTGTTTCCCTCTTCTGGTTGCGGTGCTTTTACAAATTACAATGTACTTCTTCTCGTAGCTAGTCTCTTTCTTAAATTCCATAATTCCAAATCATAAATCCTAGACAAAATGCAGCTTTGAAAAAACTTGAAAAAAGGGAAGAAATGAAAGAAAAGCATAGCATATATTTCCATCCAGGATAGGAGGAGGAAAACCTATTTTGATAAGAAAACTGGACAATTAACAAACAACAAATGTTGTTTCTTCAGAAAAACAATAATACAACAGAAAGTGTGTTCCCAAAAACTAAAAAGTTTTCTAGACTAGATCCAAAAATACACATCCTTTTTCAAAAATAAAACAAAACCTATAAATACTTTTCCCTGGTCCTTATTATATGTCTTTTAAGGTTTTTGCACACTCATTAAGAAAAATATTTAATAGCCTTGATCATAAGAGTATTAATCTAAATTACCATTTATCTTTTCTTAAATATTTCATTTAATTTATACTCCTAGTTGGAATAGTAAGGATTGATATATAATAAAGTAATACTCCTACTAATATTTAGGATCGGAGCATAAAAAACAGACTGTTTCGCCTATCTACCTGCACAAGGTAGGAGTATAATCTGTAAACATACTATCCTCTTCATACTCCACTTGTAAGATTATAATGGGTATGTTGTTGTTTTGCATCTAAACGCCGCCTGAAGGAAACTTATTCTCTCTTTGGGCTAATTGTTGGAAGGAGTAGACAGAAGAAAATACAATTGAAGTGTAAAAGCATAAAAGACTTAATAAAGTAATAAAACTCCAAGTTTTGAATCATATAGTTATTAGTATATGTTTTCATTTTGGATGGGAATGGTGAAGGCGAAATAAGAGAGCAACCTTATGAGCAAAAAGCTGCCAACAATCCTTCTATAATTTATTCTTAATTATCGATAGTGCAAAACACATGACGGATTCCATTTCAGATCATTACAACAGAAAAACTGATTAGACAAAAATCTACCTAAGAATCTAAGGAACTAAAAAGAATTAATTGAGTCATTGGAATATTTTTTTAAAGGCTAATCTTACTTTTAATGATAAAAGATGATGCGAGAGATGATTGCCTCTTCCGTTACTAACACTGTGCACATGTGTACCATTGTCCCCTTTTCTATCTCACTTTGTCTTCGACTGAGTCATGCGTCCCATAAAAGAAAGAAACTCAGCATTTGGACAAAATCATACTACTAATTTTTCGTATTACAATTTTAAGTATTCAATTGATTGATAAGTTATAGTAGGAATATGCTCATAGTGGTCCTACATGCATGTGCTCAAAAGTATGTGTCTTCAACATTGGCTCGACATCTTGTTAATTTATCACATTATCAGTTTAAAAGCTATCTTGATTACATCATTGAAACTAATTAATCTTATTCTTTATAGTGATTAACATGGATTAATACCTTCCCTTTTCGAACAAGTAATAATAAGCTGAAGGAATAAGATGGCTAGTTAAAAAAAATAGGGGTTGCTCAGGTGGTTAGCACCCTCCATCTACAACCCCAGGGTGGGATCAAAGGGGAATCAAAGGAGAAAAAACAAAGGAAAAAAATAATAAGTAGCCTAAGTAAAAGTCTAATACAGTTAAAGTTATTTGCGTGAGGGAAGAAATTCACAAAACACGGCACCTATTCACCATTTTTTTTGAAAGTATGATTTGATTCGAAGCATATATAGAACTAAAAAGTTTAACTTTTGTACTAACGCAATGTAAAATCTTTTTTATACAATCATATCAAATAAAAGATAAATAAGATAAATGATCTCCTATAGCATATTAATATGCACCGATAATATAAATTTTTTGCAATGTAAGCGAATATAATTAAGTTAAATTATGTAAACGTAAAACAAGTCGGTAGCGGTCAAGCAAGGTATAGTCAAGTGTATTTGTTAGTTAGCCGTTAGAAGTATGTGCGGGGCTAAAATTTCAAAGTTCGAACCGGGATTACACATACATCTTAGCTTCATTAGTCAGACAATACACGTCTGATGATTAATATTTAAGGAGTTTAAATTTTTTATATTGACGGTAGAAAAATATTTACATAATCAAGTTACCTATTTAAAAACTATACAGAAAGTGCTACAAGCTCATTAAATTACTTTGAAAATCTAGAATATTTCTGAGAAGCACGGGGTCAAAGTAAATATGCTTTGACCTATATATTAACACAGTGAGCTCTTATCACATTATAGTCTGATGGAATTCGGTGAGTTAGTATTAATATGATTGCATCCTTATCACATTCTAATCACCGAGCTATCATCGAGTTATATTCTTGGAATCGGGAAAATTTGAAGGAAAAAAATTTGCAAAGTCTGAACAAACAAAGGTCTTTAAATTTATGGTAACTCTTTTGGAACAATAGAATTAAGAGTTTAATTTTCCACGGGTGCAGAATCCACACCACTGATTGAAAATACCAATAGTACATGAAACCAATATACAAATTAACTCAAACTCCACAAGAATTAGATGTGAGCTATTGTCAGTTAAAATAAAAACCTCTTACTATTTACTTAATATCCTAATTAATAACCTAGCTGGTGAAACCCAACTTGGTCTTCATATTCTGGAACATTTCATCTGAACATGGAAATAAGAGAGCAGAAATCATCTTCATCACAAGGAATAGTAATGCCCATCTCATGGCTAAATCCGAACTCTTCTTCAGCTCTTTGAAGTAAGCTTTGAAATTCTGGATATGTCAACCAAGAAATAGGAATTATATATCTGCTCCTATTTTCTCCCACATAGACAACAAAATGGCCTTTTGGAACATCGTGGGGGAAACCATTCTCGTTCTTTCCGAAGCTGGAACACCTCTTGATCATTTGTTTTAAAGCTGCTGTTTGAGTGCTTGTTTTCTTTAGACCCATTTTGAATACAAAGAGAGTTTATAACAATGAAAAATATAGAAGGGATATGAGTTTAGTTTGAGAATGTTTTGTGATGTGAGGGAAATATGGGAAGGAAAGAGGGAGTATTTATGGAGGGAGACTTGAAAAACAAAGGCATGTGGAGTGTGTAGGGACAAAGGGACTAAATAGGGAATGGATGGTTTATGGCCTAAGCTTTTGTACGAGGACATGAGGGCCTCTTTTTCTCATTGGTCTCGTACCCTACTTAGTACTTACAAGTCATCCTATTCAAAATTTAATAGCAAATGCGGATTCATAATTTGAATTTCAGAAGTTAAATCTTTACGTTTTTACTGATGAATCCATATTTGCACTTAAAAATGCAGGTTCAGAATTTAATATATGTACCTTTAATATATGAGTTTGGGTTTTGTTGAACTTATACATTTTTAACTAGATCCGCCAGCGTTTATGATTAATTTTTTGTGGGCAACTCAACATTTTTACTGAGAGTATTAAAAGAAGACAACAAAGTGGTCCTAACGAGGCTTAAACACTTGACATCATAATAATTTTGAACCTCCGTAGCTAGCCAATATTGCTCTTAAGACATCCCTGGTGCCAAAGTGGTTCATACAAGCACGCATGTTTTTGTTGTCTACTGTGTTCGTAATAGAAAATCGGAATAAATAGATACTTCGAGTCCATAAAATTTATTGTGCGCCCTTAAGAAATTTAATCTCCTCACACTATTTGAGATAATAAATTATTTTCTCTGGAATAGAATGAAATTTACCTTTGTTGGAATAATGGTACTTCAAATTCCAACAAATGTCAGGCGCCAAGGCAAGAATAAATCACACTATACAGACTCTGTTTTGTATTTGAGAAATACGCAAAAGAGTTCCGAAAAAAATACTGTTATGAAAGATGAGGCCAAGTCTATGTATTTATGGCTAACGAAAAGGTGAGATGAAAAGATATAATTCAAAGAAGGTGTCAATGTGATTTCTTTTCGGGGAAAAATCAAGAGACTTTATAAAAAAAATCACAAAAAAAAAAAAAAGACTTGTTGGTCCAAAAATTAACTAATCAATCATATGATCAAACCCGAATTCAAGCCGAGCGACAACAATATCGCAAAGGCTTGCCTTCTTCCCAAGCCTTTTGAGTTAGTATAGCTGAAATATAGTTTACTAATCAAGAACTTTTACTCAGTTGAAGAATAACGTAGTCTTAAGCAAATAAATATCACAATGCATGTATGTCTAATACTGTATTAATGCCGTTCAATGGATGATCATATAATCAATCGTAGGTTGTTAGGCCGTTAATAGTCAAGTTCTGCTGAAAATGGCCACTTTGATATAAGTGTAAAGAAAACCATAGAGTAAGATTAGGAAAAGAAAAATGTCGGAAGGGAAAGTGCCACTTTAAGTGATTCACGTTCGTTGGACCTAAAGATGCAGGTTTGATTGCTTTTTAAGTGGAACCCTCTGACTTCAATTTCCCACCCCTGGTTTATGCTCGTAATTAGTATATTACAAACTTCTACAAAATAATCATGTTATAACTTGTCATTTCATTTTCTGTCAAATATAATGTATGGTGTAAAGATTATTAAACACGCTACAATGATTTGTCACTAATTAAGAATCTGCGCTTTCGTATGGGCTTTGTGAAATGATTTCCTTAAAAAAAATTTATTTCATACTTGGTCACCTTAAATTGCTGAAAACATTGGCCTTAGAAAATATTTCTAATCAAAAGGAGAAAAATAATTTTCATTGTTTAAGGTTAGAATTTATTTTCCTTTACAAATGTTTTAATGTAACGCTTAGATATTATTATTAATCTTTAATAATAAAAAGCACCGGCCTCCATCTTGTAAGGAACACATAAAGGAATCACCTAAAATCATTTTCTAACATAAAACTTTTTTCACGAAAAATATTATACTACATACAACGTCCAACCTATATACTCAAGACGTTACCAAATTAATTACTCCATATTTATTTCTAGTTGTCTATTATGCTTTACATAACGGTGTCATATTTTTTTTTCCTTACAAAAAATAGTGTCATATGTTTCTTTCTTTTTAAAGAAAATTAAATGATCTTATCGCTTATCACAATAAGAAAATGAAAAAAAAATAATTCTATTAAATATTAATCTAATAAATTGAGAGAACTACAATATATAATTGTAACAAAATACATTACTCAGATAGCATCACAATAGCATCATATTCGTATGGCCCTCCCTAGTAAAAATTATAACTAAGGCATAATACATAGTCTGTCCTCTGAGCTTGTAGTCAAATATCTCTTAGATATTTCAGTTTTATGATTTTCTTTATTACATATCAAACGTTTAGACACCAAATGTTTCACCGAAGAGGTGTGTATTAAATACATTTGATTTAAAAAAAAAAAAAAAAGGCGTGTGAAGAGTTTTTCGTGAAACTGAAGTATGTAAAAGAAATTTGAGTACAAGCTGATAGGTAAACTAGGTATGAAGCCTATATATAATCAATGAACAAGCAAATAAGCTTTTAACAAGGATAGCATATATGGGTTGACATTGCAGATGGTGTTGGATTAAAGACAAGTCAACACCACATTTGATTAAAGAGTCTATTATTATGATTATGATTTTCAACATTTAAAATCATTTGTACACAAGCATAGAGACCCCTGTTTTTGCCAATTTGATTCATGTTTCAACTTATAAAAACGATGGATGGAGAATTTCATAGCAAGTATTGGACCACCACGTTAGATAGTCAGAAATCATCCTACACCCAAAGGACATCAATCATCAATATTAAAAATATAGTTAAATGACAGCGCTATTTCATTAATGTCAGTCCCCTTCATCTTATGGCCCTAAGTCATAGTCAAATGCTCCAAAAGGGGTCTCTGACGAGTTCTATTTTTGATACAAATCTAAACATAATATAAGAAAATATATCATAGACTTCGTAATTTTCTTCAGAGGAGCCACTTTATTCTCGTAGTATTATTTTATTAAAGAATAATTACAAGACTGGCTGTGATTTCAGGAATATATATATATATATATATATATATATATATGCTTTTGTTTATTCTTGTTAGGAAAATGAAAGTAGTTTTCTTATACTACAGCTCCATTCTTGATAAACTCTACAAAAAAAATCAGATTTTTCTATAATGTTTCTCTATAATACTTCATTATTCATGCTATAACCACTGCAGCTTCTTTGTAACTGAATTTCCTTTTAAGGAGAACAAAATAGTTATCACGATTTTATTTTCTGCAAATATAATTTTTCTAGAACAGAATCAATGACATCGGATCTAACTTCCCTCTTCCCTCTTGATCTACTCTTTTAAAAAAATTCTCATAATGATTTCCCTATTACTTTTATATATTTAAATGCAATATTCATTTTTTTCCCTTTTCTTTTATCAATTCTTATTATGAGAGGATGGGAAAGTTCACTTTGGGACACAAACTATCACCTTTCATTAGAGGCGGTAAATCTGAGGCATTAACCCCAATTCTTAAAGTTATTGATGATCAAAAAGAGATTTTTACTAAACGTTTTGGATACCATGTTATATATAATATCTGATGTGAAATTTATATAACTCACCAACTATTTGATAACGTTATTTTCTTGCATAAATCTAGTTCCCACCTAACTATACTAGGCTCATCTTGTGGAGGTGAAAGATTGCAACCCTCTAGCGAAGAAGTAATTGATGGACAAAATGGTATGTGACACACTCATCCAATCAGCTCACTTGGTACACCTAAGGAATTTCACTATACTCTTATCCACTCTGGTCCCTCTTGTCATAGTGTAGGAACCATATAGCTGAGATGTGTTTAATTTAAATTTTGAATTTGTCTATTCTATATGACGTGTATCATGTGAACTGATGCAGAGTCTTAGTCCTATGTTGGAGCAATAAATAAAATAAAATTGCATATATGGAATTGGGGGAAGTAAGGATTTCTAAACAAGCCAAGGATCCCGGCCCTTAGCCTCTCCTTATTTGACATAATAACCCATCCTAATGAAAGTTTCATGAATCGCCTTATCATTTAGACTTTTCATTCCCTTAAGGACAAAGAAAACCCAGTTTTCTGGCTCATTCAATCTTTTTATTTTGTTACATAATAATTATTAGGGTGTTCGGACCAATCTCAGCTATTTCACCGTTACATGTTATGTCTTATGGTCAGAGATCCGAGTAGCTCTGCCTACAAGACTTAGATAAATGATAAGAAGTCATGTAATATATTTTTTGTTTCTATTGAGATTTGAACTCTACCATAATTTTCACCCTTTCATTGACCATTAAGCCACACCCTTATGCTATGTTGATCATTCAGTCCTTTGAAAGCATCGGTCTGTTGCTTGGCAGTAAGGTGAAAATGAAATGTCTCAACATCATAAAACCTAGCATGTGGCCCTGTTGAAGCTCATTATCAACATCATAAGCAAATAAATTCAGAAGCTGACGTACTGTTAATGTCTACCCAATTGATTTAAAGGAGAAACATACCAAAGCAGACATGCATTCTGAAATAAAAAAGAGCACAATCTATTATTCAGTCTTCCGTTCTGGTGACAAGATTATACTCATGATTTCAGCCTTTCACATGTACTGAGGCCCAGCAGCTGCCTTTGTCTCTGTTAATTTTCCAATATCCTCCTTTGTTAAGAAATTAGTTCGAGACAAAAGTAACAGAAGATTTGAGTCGCGGTTTGATAATTCCTAAAAATTAATAGGCATTGATGCATAAACATCTTTCACACCATAAGTAGAAAACAAATGAAGATTCAGGTGAAGAGTATGTAAAAACCCAATCACTAATGATACTCTGTGTTTTAGGACCCCATATCATTCTAAAACTTATTTATTTATACACCCCACTATCTTTTTCGCGTTTTGTCGATGTAAAATTTGTTTATGGAGTGGGTTCTGCCACGAATGAAGAAGAATAGATAACAGAAAAATATGCTAACTGAAGGCAAGGACCATCAAACTTATTAACACAACAAATGACATTTTCAATGTGCAGATAGTGACAACGCAGGACTTGAATAAGCATGTGAAGCCATGTTACTCTTGCTTTCAAGACCTCTTGTAAAGATGAAACAAGACGGAGGCTGCTAATACATCTGAATTCAACTCCTACGGCAATAACCCTGATTTGTCCTCCCTTGTACGGATTCGGAAAATGTGAACTTTTTTCTAGTGAATTACAGTATAAAGAAACCGCACGAAATACTCATTTTGTTCGACACAGGTACTCCAAGGCAAAAGAAATATATATGTAGTCACCGACACCAATAATATGACTGTCACGCTCCAACTACTGCCTCAAGTTTGAAGCCCTGTGGAATTGCAATAAAGTGGATTATGGATAATATTTAGTAGTAGGACTGCTTCTCTTACAGCTAATTATATATTCATAGTGCACACCTGAAAAGATTGTTGACAGTACTTTTGTTAATTAGTGTTTACCTTCTTGTATATGACAAATAAATTATAACACTAGAAACCAAAAAGCTTCTAAGGGTCGCACTCCAGGCTAAGTACCAAGAATAAGTACAAAGTGGGGTATGAGGTCTCCTAGAGAAACTCAGAGCTAAAGAAGTGTTATACCGTTGAGTCTAAAGTATTTTTAATGGCTGCTTCTACGAACAAAACTAATGATAGTAATTGAAATGTCATTCTTTACTTTCAATACCAACCAGAAAATATCTACGCATACCACTAGTTAAAAAGAGAAACATTGTCACATTCAGGCTTCTCTTTGCAAATAGTTGAATGTGCAATGTCAAATGAAAGCACGTTATAGAAAAATAGTAGTCAAAAGAACTTAGCCAAGCACATAGTATCACATATAGAGCCAAAAGAAACAGCTAATGCACATCACATGCTAGAGAGTGCACCCAGCAAGCTCACACAGATGTGCAGGCATACTTAGCCAGAGGACCACAAACAACAAGGGTATAGCTAATGAAAAATGAACAGTGAAAAGACGATGTTAAAATTGAGGAGACCCGTCACGTAACTACCAATGTGAAGAGTATACCTTTGCATAAAACCTGTCACTGAGAGAGCAATTGCACCGTTCAAGTCTCATGTACATATCCGAGAACAGCAACCCAGTAAGACTTTAGTCAGGAATTTTTCTTCCATTTCTTTCGACAAAAGAGTTTAACACAACTATCCTAGATGTTACAGAAAATGTCATTACACATTATCTAGGACATAGCACACCTGTCCTACACAGCATGAGGATATAGAACTGAAAGGAGGGAGGGGGGTTGGGGTTTAGTAGAAGGGTCAAGTGGAGATTTTAACAAAGAGACGTGGGTGGAGAAAAGAAGATAACTTCCGCTACTGAGCTTGTCAACATGTACAAATAGACATCACATGTTCTTTATGTGACAGACAAATCATGTATCTCTAATCAGAATCCAGTTTGAATGTCTGGGGTAGCTCATCCATCACACTCAACTGCCTCCTCAGCTTAACAATGTGAGCTTGCACCTGACAAATCCAACTTGCAATCAATTAGCTTATAGAAAATTACCAATGCCACAAATGCTGAAATAGCTCAAAAGCGGAGTTTAGAGGAGACTAAATTAGAAGATAGACAAAGAAACAATCAAGGTAAGAAGGTTGTTAATGTCAGCTGTAAACTTGTTGACAAAATATCTAATTTCATTCAAAATGAAGCCTTTGAATGTACTTATTTGCATATTGAGGCACTTATAAAATACTTATTGCTTGAAATGTTATGAGTTCGTCTATTAGGAATTTGAATCACTGGCACAGTGTAGCTAAAGCTCTGAACCATTATCGTTAACATGGTGAAACTGGGTTATTTTATCAAGTAGTCATCTGCTTCTCTGATAAACAAAAAGCACTAGGTCTCGTGAGAACCAAAGGCATTCATATGTTTGAAGCTCCCCTTAAAACCCTGATGAAGCAGATATTGACAGTCTAGAGAATAAGGCACTCTCAGGTCTAGACAAGGCAGTTTATCCATGTCAAAAGAAAGCTGAATATGCATTCCTAGCACTGAAAGATACAAGTTAAAGAACTGATGACTGTGTAGAGAAATTAAAGCATAACGACAAATGTTGACACATAAGTCATTCACCCAATCTGTGTTGGAGAACACACTTATGCTCTACCTGTCATCCAAAAATTAAAAGGTAAATTACAGACTTTATACAGAGATGATAGTGGACACTCAAGCTGAATTAAAGAATTCCTGTCACCAATAAGTCTATCAGCTTAAATAACAATATATTGCTTCTCGGCTTCAGATACAAGAAATTCCACATCCAGCTTTATCTCAAGGGAGGTAGAACAGCCACACATGATTTCTACTATCTACGAGCATGATGTTTTTTGAACAAAGTTTAGATGTACTGAACATGTGTGTGTGTTTGTGTGTGTGTGTGTGTGTGTGTGTGTGTGTGTGTGAGAGAGAGAGAGAGAGAGAGAGTTAAGCTCACCGTCTGACGAGCTGCTGTGAGTTTCAAGAGCTCATCAGCCTCAGAGAAATTGATGAACCACTGACTAAGAGGATGGTTTTTCGTATCACCTCTCTTCAACACGTGCAAATCCTCAATTGGTGCTAAGAAACATAAAGTAGAAATTTACAAACTGAATGGACCAAGTTGCTCCAGCAGCAAAGCCAAACAATCTCAGAAAAGAATGTTTACCTGGAGGAAACTTAAATGTTGCCGGAAGCCGTGGCACGATTACTGCAGGATGGTTCTGGATTCGTGAAAAGAAATCCTCAGGAGGATCCGGGAATACAACCTCATTGTAGGTTTCCACAACAACAGGTTTTTTTGTTGACTGGGGACCAGGCTCATTCTCTGCATATAACTTTAAATGATGATACCTGGAAAAAGACGAGCAGTGAAAGTATATCCACACTGCCAGCAAACCTTAAAACAAAAAAGAAGCTCATGCACCAAGTGAAGAACTTACAAATCCAACTTCTTTTCGCCAACATCATCATGGAAGTGAAGGGATATTGCAATTTCAAATTCACCCCAACCACATTCTGACAACTCAAAGGGTGATGCTTCTACCACTCTCATGGGATTATTAAAACTTGGATGCAATTGAAAAACAACTTTCTTGATTACCCCACTAAGATCCTCATTTGTTGCTCCACGAACATATACTGACCACCTATGCGACTGAGTTCTAATTGAAAAAACCAATATATTATGATTGTCTCAATAAGCATAATACTCTGAGCAAATAAATGCACTAAAAAGAATGTCCACTTACTCAGTGGCTTTCCTGCCGAGCCAAAACGCAATTGTTCCATAGACTATAGGGACATAAATTTCAACATCTTTCAGTCTCTTGCTTGAAGTCTGTATAACACCAGGAATTAATTGAACTATATCTCAAGCTACTAAAGAAGACAGGAAAGTAAAACAAAGGTCAATTTGAAGGTCTCAAATATTTGTGGAAATAGACATAGATATCAAGGAAAAGCACCATATAACACTGCAAACTGATCAAACAGATTAATTCAACAATTTCGTAAATGTAAGTAACAAGAGGAAATATCATAGCTTTGAGTTGAAATACGAATATAATAATTACCTGTAAATTATAAAAACAAAGCCTATAACCCCTAATTTTCGTTCGCGGATAAAAAGTAAAACGAGTCGTACGATACTGCCATTTGCAGCAATGCTAAAGATAATAACCTAACATGAGGTATTATACCACCAAAGGATGTGGTGCAGCGGATGGGTCTGCTCTTCCCTTGACCAGAGGTCTCGGGAGCCCTATGTGGCACGAATCCGGATATAGTCGGGCTCTAGTGCGGGCACCGGACACTGGGCGTGAAACCGGAAAAAAAAACGCGAGGCATTATTGAGCCAACATTCGTACAAAAATAGGAGTAGGAAACATAGGATAAACCACAAAAAAAAAAAAAAAAAAAGAAAAAAAAAAGGCAAGATACAGAGAAGGGCTAGTCATAAATTTAGCAGGTAAGGGAAACGTGCCTTCTTTTCAAAATCTTCAGAAAGGTTAGCAATTTTAGTGAGTTGTGGCTTCGGATCAGACTCATTTCCACCTAAGTCAGAGTCATTCTGTGTCATGGCAGGCGAGTTGAGAGGCATTTTGCATTCAAGACAACCCAGTTAATGAAATTAAGGTTGTTCTGAGTACTAATTGGAGACCGAAAGCCAGAAGATTTGAGAAAAATTGGGGGTTAGGGTTTTGAAATTGAAAATAGAAGGGTTTTAGAGGGAGAAGGGAAATTCGGATTTCAATCGCTACTAAAATCTGGTGAGTTTGGTGGAGAATTGCAATCGCATGGGTAAAATAGCGTGTCTGTAGCTCAAATTAAAAATATAGAACAAGAAAAAACAAGACAAGAGAATGTTTGGATGGGCTTAAAAGCTAGTCAAACAACTTTTAAGTACTTTGTAATTTTCTAAAGTGTTTGACAAAAAAAAGAAAAACCTACTAAAAAAAGTTAAAAAGTGCTTAAGAAAACCAAAAGCAACAAATTAACTGACCCCAACTTCTCCGATTTTGGCTTAAAAGTCATTTTAGTTTGATCAATAAAATTACTTTCTTGGCCATTATAAGTTTTCATAATACCAAAATTACCCTTAGTCAAATAAAATCCTAAAACCTTGTATTTCTCCCCTTTTTTGCACTTATGAAGACAGGAGTCATCTTCTTTCCTCTTCCTCTCTGCTTCATCTTCATTTTTCTGCATTTTTCCTCAAGTATTTCAGCAGAAATCAATCCTCGTTGTAAGTTTTTGGTAAGGTGCATGATGATGTAAAAGGGCAATTTATCCCTACAATTTCTCTAATCACTTTAACCTTCGATAAAGGCAGTCATAGTGTAAGGCCCCGTAAAATTTTGCCTAAAAATCCGTTTTGTAGTGCCGAGGTAGGCTTATGTGTAGACAATTGTAGAGATTCTTCGCGGCGAGCTTGGGTTGAACAGTGCGCTGGGAAGTAAAGAAATTTTTTTTCCAAAAAAAGATATTTTTGCGGCCCACCATGTGGTCGCAAAATCACTCTGCGGGCCGCAGAATGGCCGCAGAGTGAAGCAGAAAACTGGCAACTTTGGATGATATTTGCGGTCAACTATGCGACCGCAAAATCGTTACGCGGGCCGCACATCGACGGCGGAACCAGCATGGAAGTTTCCGGAGGAAAGTTCTTCGGTGTATTATGCGACCACAGAACAGGTCTGCGGGCCGCAGAACTGGCGCAGACCCAACCCGAATGTCCCAGTTCGGGGGCACCAATTGTGCGGCCGATTTGCGGACTGCATATTCATTCTACGGTCACTATGCGACGGCAAATTGTGTTTCAGAGCTTCATTTTTCTGGTTTTATAAACCCCGCCGCATTCTTATAAAACAATGTTAAGGGTCATTTTAGAAGGTTCAAACTTACATTTTAGAGAGAGAGGAAGGAGGTCTAGAGTGAGAAGAGGAGTTCTACGTCATTTGTTCATCAATCTTTGTTTAAACCTTGATGATTTCTCAAGGGTAACTCATAAGGTCTTCGACCAAAAGGTAAGATTTTACATCCTAACCCTTAATTTCGGAATTTAACTAAAAATGGGTAACTAGTAAAGCAATTCTTGTGTGTGGGAGTTGTTTATTTTACATGCATGTACCATCTACGGTAGTGAGAAGATTATTGAGCTCTTTTGGGTGAACTTTGGGTAGTGGGGTGAAAGAATCCACCATAGGAGGACCTTGAAACCTTAATACACGCCTAGTGTTTGGTAAAATGCTCATGTGAGCTGGAACTATGAACTTCTTCCTAATTTGTTTTAATTTTGCTATATCTCTAAATAGATCGAAGTGGCTAGGATTTCGAAACATTGTAGTAAATTAAAAAGCTCGAGGCAAGGTATGTTGGCTAAACTCTTCTCTTAGAATTGAACCTCGCAATATCCTTGTAAGTCTCGTGATGCTCTTTATAAATTGAATTTTTGTCAAATAAGCATTACGTCAAAATAATTATGTGTTCAATATGTATTCCAAAGATTCTTGTTATGTTGAGTTAATGTTTGAGAATGTGGTTTAAGTATGGGTTGTTTGTTATTATGTTATGATTTAAAAGCGTGATTTTTAATGAAAGCTATCATGTCAATTGTGTAAGAAGCCACATGTACCTTAAACCTTAAATTGCTCAAGTATGTGTCTAAAGTCTTAAATTGAAAGGCCTTGTGGTTGATTATCCATGATAATGATTGAAAGTGAAATAGCGAGTATGAATTAAGAAATACGGCCAACGTGCCAAGAATGATATTGCGTTATGGCTAATGATGCCAATAAAATGAATGACATGTAAAAGAATACGAATTGAGTGGTAAGTACTTTTAATAATAAATGTCTTGGGAATATCGTTTAGCCACCAAGGAAGGGTAGGTCGGCACAACCTAACCCCGAAACTATACGTGCTGGTGTAGGAGTGATTATGGGGCAAATTCCCGTGTTAATGTGATGAGACTGTTTTCCCTTATATGGGATGAGATTGGTGTGTTGAGATGTTTCCTCTTAAATGAGATGAGATTATTGCTAGCTAGATGTGATGTGATGTCGACCCACACGGCATTGTTAGCTAGATCGGATGCCATGCTTGTGACTGTACGTCTCGGGGTGAGACGGCTCCGGTCGGACTGAGATCGGACTCCGTGCTAAATACGGTGGTGTACCGGTGCTAAAGATCTCCCAACTTAAATTACTGAAACCTATTTGAAATTTACCTTTCCCCTAACTGGACACCTCGATACTGTTTGAGTCTCTTAGTGATTTCATGTTTTATTCTCCGTTTATTGTTGCTCGTTCTATTGAGAGGGTGTTTATTTTTACATACTAGTACTATTCCATATGTATTAACGTCCCTTTTGCCGGGGCGCTGCATCTTTAATGGATGCAGGTGGTTCCATAGTAGGTGGTATCGATCAGTGATAGCAGCACACCCTCTCCTCAGCTGACTTAGTGAGCCCCTCTTCATTTCGGGGTCCTGTATTTCTATCCTTTGTACATAGTGATTTGAGGTATAGCCGGGCCCTTATTACCGGCACTGTCATAGCACTCTTTTGTTTCCTGTTAGAGGCTCCGTAGATATAGTGTGAGTTGTGTCTATTTTTGAGAAGGTTAAACTAAAATATTGTAATCGTATCATCTGTTCCACTTTAACTATGATTGTACAATGTAATATTTTGGAGACTTGTTAATCTCGTAACTAGTGGAAATGAACTAGTGTTTTCCATGACTTCTTGCTATCTAATTAATGAAATATATTCTTCTCTTTATACATGGGTGAGTTGGGAAGGAGGTATTGTAAAGGCTTGCTTGACCGGGGTAACTCGGTTGAGCGCCGGTCGCGCTCCCGAGGTCGGGGCGTGACACATATAGCCTGGTCTTTTATGTATGGAGTAGTATTATTTTTGAGAAATAATAATATTTTATCTCCTCCTTTATGTATTTAACCTTTTAATATTATGATCTTGTGAGCACGTGATTTTTACCGTACCAGAAATACTTTCATAAAAATTATTAAATAAGTTTTAATTGAGTATTAGTCATGCAAAATACAAAAATCATCATCATGCATTGCATTTAGGATTTAAGTTGCATTTTAGAATTAATTTAGTAATCAATCATTTTACAAAATCGAAAATCACAAAAAATGGTTCACTTACATTTTTTCTTAGTTTCTAATCTTTAATTAGTAAATTCAAGGATTATTGTAATTTTTTGTAAATAATTAATTCATGAAATATTCAAAAATGTCACGCATTGTGTTTAGGAGTTAGTTTTACATTTTTAAATGAAATTGATAATTGTTGATCTTTTTAAAATTTGAGAAAATCATAAAATGGCCCACTTTACACTTCCCTCAATTTAATCGTTAATTAAAGGGTTACTTTGATTTTTATAAATAGGTAATTAGATTAATCTTGCATTGAAGTGAATTAGGATTTTTATAACTAATTAGTTTAATCACAAAAATTAAGAGAGGAATTAAAAATAATTAATACAATTGAAAGTAAATAAATAGGGAGTTCGAAATTGGGCCAATGGCCATTTCTTAAAAAGAAATTTGAACTGAGCCCAACCCCAGCCCAACCGGATCGGCCCACACCATTTCCCCATCAGCCCAAACCCCTTTTGTTCTTACCCAATCTGGACCGTTGATTATAATATGATCAACGGCCCAGAATCATCCCAACCTAAATATAAAAGCCTATCTTAAATTAACCCTAACCTAACCCTAGCTTCCCAAACCCGCCGCGCTCCCCCATCCGCCTCTAGCCCTCTGTCCGTCGGTTTCACCCGCCGGAAATCGTCCAAACTCGGACGAGTTGAAACCCCAACTCATCCGTGGTCCCCCCCTTCTCCTCACGTACTCCAGCCCTAAAAAAAAACCTGACAAAAATGCTTACACTCGAGTGTTTTGGCGTATTTGGGACCACTCTCGGAACGAATGGGGGCCGTGGATTGATTACTAATCAATCCTCGCCTTCCATTTGTCCCGATTCGGTTTTAAAAAGAGAAGATTTGGAAGATTCTCGGGGAGGTAAGGTTTGGGATTTTTCTTTTTGTTTTTTCTGTTTATTTTTCGGGTTTCTTGGGGAAGAGGGTTTGGGGAAAGATTTATATATAACGAGAGTTGTATTTCAAAAGGATTGGGACAGAAAAATCAAGTGAGGTCTAAAAAATTAAAAGAAAAACAGAGACGGAGAGGAAGAAAACAGTGAGCGAGAGAAAACAGTGAAGGAGAAAAACAGAAAACAGTAAACTAGAAAACAAAAAAAAAACCACTGAAAAGAAGGAGAAAAACAGAGAGGTCTTTTACTCGGAATTAAGAACAAGAGTGAATTGCTTTGGGCTATTCGATTGCCGTTGCCGATTGCTGCTATACACAGATAGTTAGCGTCACGCTTTAACTAGGTATGCCTCGTATCGATTTGTAATCATAAACTATGAATAAAATTGCATTTGATCCACTGAGTGCTGCTTATTTTCATTAATCAAATGCCGATTCCATTGCTCTCTGTTTGTATTCTCAGTTGTTACAGGCATCATCATGTATTAATGCTTTGTTTTAGTTTGCTTTGTTCTGTTTATTCATGAGGATGTTTAAACTGCTTTAAACTTCATAACATGTTCTATCTGATCACTGTCTGGTCCCATATGCAGAAGTGTTTATGTTCTTCTCAAAAATGGATATTAAAAATTTAGAATAAGTTTGATCCGTTGATTCATAAATAAGGGTTGATATGTTTTAAGATTCGAATATGATTGTCTTGATTTGTAGATTTATCAAGTGCTTGGTTATACTAAAATAGTGTCCTTAATGCGAAAACTGGGCTAATAGATACAATTGTGGATTGAAGGGTTATGTTCATGATTATGCTACATTAGTTGCTGCATAAATGATTTTGCTTTTGCCAATTTCCGAGTATTGATACGTTATAAACAGTCATTGGCTATATTAGTAAGCATGAAAATGGTTAAAGATAGATTGGTCATCCTTTTACAAAGTTCAATGGGTAATCTGCCCTTTAAGAATATTGTATTAGAGGAATAATGTTGTTAAAATAGAGTCCCTATTGCAATACATTTGTGAGGTTCAGGGTTATATTCGCAACTAAATAGTGTTGACCGATTTTGTTTCAAGGGTGTCATTGAAAAAGATATTGCTAAAAACGAACAGCCAAGTAGGGGATTTACAGTAGCGTTTGTATTCTTCCTTCATTTAGCATGCCTAGTTATGGTTATTTGTGCAAATAATTTCGTATTGAATAGCTGTATTGGACTCAATTACTTAATTATGAATCGCCATTATCATTTCTCAGTAATGATATTTAGCACGCAAAAATTGCTTTAAGACAATGGAGGTGTGCCATACAATTAGTAACGATCGCCCATGGCCCTCTTAATTAATTAAAGTGTGATATCAGTGCAAATAAGTCTTGATTCTCCAAAATTTAGTAATTAGATCTTAGGCGCAATTAAATACATTGTCATTATGGGTACGGTTCCCGTGACATGATGACGATGTTAACTTCGGGGGTGCCTTTTAGGTGACCCGATTTCAATAATTTCCAATAATAAATAATTTTAATTCGAGGCGTGCCATGCCAAATGAAATGACAAACATATGGCCCTCGTTAACTAACACTTAGAAAAACCGAGGTGCGCTATTTAGTGAATCTCATGGCCCTCGAAGAACTAAAACGTGTAATTTGCTCTAGGCACGTTAGTTTATTAATTTAACTTCCTAACTTCGGGTGCGCATTTATGTGACCCAAATTTCAAATCTCGATGTTTAATTAAAAGATGCCACAAGTTGCGGGTGCATTTATGTGACGTGATTTGTGGCATCGTTTGATTGACATTGTAATTTTCCTTATAAAACTTTAAAATCGGAAAAGCGGAATGAGGCAAAATTCCCATAGGTTAATAATAGGTATAAAAATCAGATGATAAGCCAATTATAACAATAAGCGACCGTGCTAAAACCACGGAACCCGATGGTGCCTAATACCTTCCCGCGGGTTAGCAGAATTCCTTACTTAGAATTTCTGGTTCGCAGACTTCTTTATGAAAGTCAAACTTTTTCCTCGATTTGGGATACCGGTGACTTGGAACACCAATTTAAATTTCCAAGTGGCGACTCTGAAAATAATTTAATAATCCCATTTCGACTAATGTCACTTTAATTGGAAAAACTCATTTTTATACATTTCCTCCCCGGGGAGTGTACGAAAAGAGGTGTGACAGATCTTTTGGTAAGTGTGCATGCCAAAATTCACTCTAAATCAGAAAGTTAACTCAAAAACAAAGAGAAGGCTTTGAAAAAAAAGAGCAAGATCCGTAAATTTTAAAAGAGAACATATGCAAAAAGAAGAAAAAACAGAACATAATAGCAAACCCTTTGAACATGACAACAACATTGCCACTAGTTGTTGCTAGATTCTCTAAAGAATTTGAGTTACTTAGGTTTTGAGGTTGGCCAACGTGAAAAATGGACGTTCAAGAGTTATATTTGTAAAAATTATCTAAAGTAATTAATTAAATTAAAATTAAAATATAAATTATTTTTGATTTGGATTAATTCATTAAAAAAATTGTAGTAATAAGCTCCTTTATAATGTCAACAACTTTAAGGATATTTTTATCTTTTTAATAGAAAAAGTGCTTACCATCACTTGTTTACTAAACACTACTTTTATCCAAACAGGTAACTGCTTATTTATAAAACAAGCTCCAGCACTTAAAAGCTGCTTTTAAGCACTTCTGCTTAAAAGCTACTTTTTTTTAGCTAATCCAAACGGGCTCATAAAGAGAAAGAGAAGAGAGATTCTTATTTCTTCTTCAATTGTGTGTCTTTTTCCTATCTATTACAAGGCCTTTATATAGGCATGAAAGTGAAGAATCACTATTGTAAAATATGTCACTGAACTTGTCATTAAGCATTTGAGAGGAAGATCATGGGGAGGTTATGGAGTTACAATCATAACTCCACAAGTATTAGAGTAGTGTGAGTTATGGAGATAATGGAGAAGAGTAGACATCCACCATAATTTAATTTTTCTTATAACGCTCCCCCTTGGATATCCATAGATAATGTGCCTCGTTAAAAACCTTGCAAGGAAAAGCTAGTAGGACAAAACCTTGTAAGAAAAAAAGAGTACAATGCGTATTAACTCCCCCTGATGAGAGAATCAATTCACATCCTTGAGCCTTAGCATCCCAATCTTGTACATTAGTTTCTTGAAGATTGACGTCAGTAGAGATTTGGTGAACAAATCAGCCATATTATCACTTGAACGGATATGTTGCACATTGATATCACCATTCTTTTGTGTGAAAAATAATTTGGTGAAATGTGCTTTGTTCTATCTCCTTTTATGAATCTTCCATTAAATTGGGCTATGCATGATGTACTATCTTCATACAAAATTGTGGGTAGTTTGTCACATTTCAAACCACATTTGTCTCTAATAATATGTATTATAGAACTCAACCATACACATTCTTGACTTGCTTCATGAATAATTATCTCAGCATGATTAGATGAAATAGCCATGGTTGATTGCTTAGTCGATCACCAAGATATGACAGTGCCTCCATATGTAAGCACATAGCCTGTTTGAGGTCGAGCCTTGTGTGGGTCAGATAAATAACCTGCATCGGCATAGCTAATCATTTCTGGCTTGAATTCATTAGAATAAAACAATCACATATCTAGAGTTTCCCGAAGATATCTAAATATGTTCTTAACACCATTCCAATGTCTTTTTGTTGGGGAGGGGTTGAATCTTGCTAATGGGCTTACTGCAAAAGCAATATCTGGCCGGGTATTATTGGCAAGATACATCAGTGCCCCAATTGCACTAAGATATGGAGTTTCATCACCAACGAGTTTTTCATCATTTTCTTGAGGTCGAAATGGATCTTTATTTATGTCAAGCGATCTCACAACCATTTGGGTACTCAATGGATGTGCATAATCTATGTAAAATCGCTTTAAAACCTTTTCAGTGTATGATGATTGATGAGCAAAAATTCCATTCATTTCATGTTCAATTTGTAGGCCAATTGCCACACATTTATTGTGTATTGAGGTACTTGCTTTATCAATTGTTAATATCTTGGCATGTCTTGAACCAATAATTGACAGTCTTGTAAAAGTATAATATGGCAGTACCCTCACATACAAATAGATTGTTTGAAGAACGAACTTAAAAAAATGCTTGCATTTGCATAACCAACAAAACCTTGACAATATTTGTTAGAATAAACAAACCTATATCAATGATTCCTAGTATTCCAATATCTTCATATATGAATAAAATTATTTCTCACTAGCATATTGTTAACTCATGGTCCTAGCAAGATACATTAGTGCACCAATTGCAATAGACACAAAAATAAATTATGAACATCATGACTGCTCTAATCCACATAAGGATTCATTGAAGCTTTATTTAATAAATTTCTTGAAAACCTTAATATACTTCAGAACAATTTAAGTCCTTCAATAATTTCCATTATACACATATTAAGTTTTTCATTTGTTACCAGAATAAAACCTGAAATGACTACATCCACCGTCGGAGAACATGTCTCTATATAATCAATGCCAGGATATTTACAAATCTTCTTATGACACAAGTCGTTTTTTTGTCTATCGACTTGACTTTTTTTTTTCCGCACAGGAACACATTTATACCTACTCCATTGGCTTTATACTTTCAGGTGTTGGGACTATCCGTCCAACTTCATATTTTTCAGGTAAAGTCAATTTTCATTGCGTACCAATCATTTATCTGTCCAAATTTCATGACAGATTTGAGCTCAAGATCCTCGTCAAAATGTTAATAATATTGAATCGCTACATTATATTAACAACATCGCCGACGATCATTTTGCATCGGTTCCATCATCACTCAATAAAGACATATCTTACGAGATCTCATTATTTTCAGGTACCTGAGCCTCTCCCATGAGGTTTTATAAAGTGTTATATCGTGGTGCTCTTCTAGAGCACTTGCCTCCTTATTATGACCATCTTAAATATTTTCTCCTCTCCTTCTTCAAGGACTTTTATCTTTGGAACTGATTGGCCTGTTACGCTATTCGTGTACCATAGACTCTGTCCCTCATGGTCTTTATTCTATTTGGAGCATTAGCAGCTGAAATATGACATTTAGCTTTGGGTCAGTAAATGTTTGCCAATAATTTGCAAACGGTTATCACTTGAACTTCAAGTTCATATTTTCTTGAACTTTAGGAACCCAACACATTTCCCAACCTTTTTTAAGAACCCATCTTTGTGCATTGTGGTGGCATAATTAAATCATATAGCACATTCATATTTCTAAATAAAAATTATTTGGTTCCTCACCCTGAACCAATTGTGATAGGGAGAAATTTTTATAACTTGGCTAGATGCGTACAAGTGCTGCTGTATATTAAATAATACATCTCATACCAAATTTCGTTTTGGGAGTTCTGTTCTCATAACCAATGGTTTAGCTATAATTGGAGGCATACAATTTTTGCTAAACCAACTTGGATCTAAACCAGCATTATCAAGATAAATCACCATAATTTATATTTTGGAATTGTGCTCTAATAATTTGAGCAAGCAACCTTGCAAAAGTCAAACTGCAATTGATAACAAATGCACATGTGACCATACAATAGATGCATCTATTAAAATCATATAATAGTAAACAGTCCACATGGCAGGTGACTGGGCCCATATATTTATTACCTTTTATTCGTTCCAGAAATCAAGAGATTCAATCCTAACCTTAACTGGCGTATCATTAGAATAAGCATCACAAGAGAATTCTTGAAAAATCTTCTATTTCTTCAATATACGTGAATTCTCAATTTCGCATCATAATTGAACCGGGATGGCCAACCGGTCATGCCAACTAATATTTGTTTCAGTAAACATCTAGTTTACTTATGGCATATGATTCCATCATCATGCTTACACTTGTGTAGTACAAATAGACGGAAAACCGGGTGACCTTTTATACTTACCTGGTATGATTAAATTAATATGAAGATAATCAATCTTCCTTTCATTTATAGACTCAACATGCTAACCACCTTGACTATGAAACTCAAAAAGTTTCTTTTGAGACTTACTACAATATCAATATCATGAACAATTTCACGCATACGGGTAGTAACAAATTAGTTCTTTCAGAGCTTTTAATTGATTTTGTACTGCAAGATCTTTTGTCATACCATCCGTGAATGTCTCCTTCACGGATAAAATCATATCTTAATGATTGTCATGGTCAAAATCATCATAAGCAAAATCATTTCTTACTTTAATTTTGTCTTTAATAACCTTTTATAAGACATGGCAAAATATTTTCGACATACCACGTGTACGCGACCAATAACATATTCATGTAACCACACAGTAATGTTTATTATTTGTCTTTCTGTCAAACCTCCTGTAAAGGTGAGTTGTAGTATTTATTCAACCATTCATAAATACATTCTTATGCACAATTTGTATCATATATATATATATATATATATATATATATATATATATATATATATATATATATATATATTCACATTCACTTTCAGAAACGAATTTGGATTTATAATGCTTATCACAAGTTACATTTTCAAGGAATGTACCATAATCATCTGAACGTGCCTTTTATTTACAGATCACATTGATACGTATTTCCTTCACATTTGAAGGATTATTTTGAGAACTATTATTGTTCTCTTTTTTTACAATGACCATAATGATTACTATTATTATTTTGGTCTTTGGCACACCCACATTCATTCGTCGATCACTTGTCTTCATTTAGACTTATATGCACCGCTACCACATTCACTTCAAGAATGGAGCAAATCAAGTGGGACGCGCTTCATGCCTTTTCATGATAAATATATTTATTTTTTTAGTCATCATTATATCATCACATTGGGACTCAAACCCAATGCATTACCAATATAAAGACATGTTAGGCCATAATGAATTGGGACTCAAACCCATCTCTTATCATCATGGATCATCAAAACTTGAATCTGATGTCTTATCATCAAGCAATGTCATAATCTATTAAAGTAAACTAGGACCAAAAAATGTTACCATTCATGATTATATGCATAAGTGAATTAAATTTCAACAATACATATAGAATATAATAACTTTTAAGGTCATAATATTTGTTGTAAATTGTATTGGAGTTCAAATGGACCATAAATCAATGTCATAATATTTCTTGAATCAATTTAGAATATTGCTACTGCAGAAGATGTTTTAAGACAGAAAATATAAAGAATATTTTCAACTGTATGTATCAAGGTGATGTACTTTCGATACAATTTTAATTAAAAATAGATTCTAGGGTTAAGTTGTACTTATAATTTTAATATAATGTAAACATATAATTGTAATACGCCTTCAATCATAGTAGTAATTTTGATAGTCACAGTACCTCTCCAATTTGGTAATCATTTTAATACCATACGCATCCTTATAAATGTAAGTCTAACTCAACATCGAACATACAAAACTAAATCTCATGCATCAAAAATAAAAATATGTAGGAAGGGAAAGACCAAACATATTGCTATAGTTCGATGCTAATCCATCTTTTTTTTTAATCATTAGCTTTATGTACTATTAATAAACATTATGATCTCAAAGATGCCATATATTTCTGCATAACATGCACAAATCATAAAAACACCAATATAATGAATGAAGGCAAAGAAATCTTACGTACGGTCGTACTTGATTTAACAAATTCATTTCTCTGCAAAACTATGATTATATTATCGTGTAATACAAACTATATTAACCCTTAATCATAAAATAATTTAATATTAGAAGCATAATGAAATTCACTCCCTGGACAATAGAGATCTCGTACATCTCAGCTTCTTAAATTTTCACTTTGGGTTTGGTTTAGGCAACAATTATGTTCCTTATTGATAATTAGGACTAAAACTCTACGAAAAGAAACTTCATATTAGATCTAATTTCTTAGAATTAAAGAACATAAAAGTAGATATTTGTGTAGTGGTGTAAATGTATAAACCCTTACCATTATGAAGAAAAATTAGAATAAAGTTACCTTACCGCCAAATTGGTATTGGCCAACGCCATGGAAGTTAAAGAGCACCCGCTACATAATCTTGATAGAAAATTATAAAATGAGTCATTCGTGTTGATAACGTGTTATAAAATATAGCTCAAACTAACAATATAGAACAAGGAAAAACAAGCTAAGCGATATAGAGAGAAACAGAGGAGAGATTCTTATTTCTTCTTCAATTGTGTTCTATTTCTTACCTATTACAAGCCCTTTATATAGGCATGAAAAGTGAAGAATCAATATTGTAAAATAGTGAGTGGAATGGCCACTATTTAGTGGAATGGCCACTATTGAGAGAAATGGCCACTATTGAGTGGAATGATCACTGCATAAATATGTCATTAAGCATTTGAGAGGAAAATCATGAGGGAGGTTATAAAAATAATAGAGAAGAGTAACGAGCATTACTCCTTTGATGGTTATGGACATATAACATAATACAAANATGACAGATTTGAGCTCAAGATCCTCGTCAAAATGTTAATAATATTGAATCGCTACATTATATTAACAACATCGCCGACGATCATTTTGCATCGGTTCCATCATCACTCAATAAAGACATATCTTACGAGATCTCATTATTTTCAGGTACCTGAGCCTCTCCCATGAGGTTTTATAAAGTGTTATATCGTGGTGCTCTTCTAGAGCACTTGCCTCCTTATTATGACCATCTTAAATATTTTCTCCTCTCCTTCTTCAAGGACTTTTATCTTTGGAACTGATTGGCCTGTTACGCTATTCGTGTACCATAGACTCTGTCCCTCATGGTCTTTATTCTATTTGGAGCATTAGCAGCTGAAATATGACATTTAGCTTTGGGTCAGTAAATGTTTGCCAATAATTTGCAAACGGTTATCACTTGAACTTCAAGTTCATATTTTCTTGAACTTTAGGAACCCAACACATTTCCCAACCTTTTTTAAGAACCCATCTTTGTGCATTGTGGTGGCATAATTAAATCATATAGCACATTTGTATGTCTAGATGGAAATTATTTGGTTTTTGAACCTGAACCGATTGTGATAGGGAGAAATTTTCATAACTTGGCTAGATGCGTACAAGTATCTACTGTATATTAAATAATACATCTCATACCAAATTTCGTTTTGGGAGTTCTGTTCTCATAACCAATGGTTTAGCTATAATTGGAGGCATACAATTTTTGCTAAACCAACTTGGATCTAAACCAGCATTATCAAGATAAATCACCATAATTTATATTTTGGAATTGTGCTCTAATAATTTGAGCAAGCAACCTTGCAAAAGTCAAACTGCAATTGATAACAAATGCACATGTGACCATACAATAGATGCATCTATTAAAATCATATAATAGTAAACAGTCCACATGGCAGGTGACTGGGCCCATATATTTATCACCTTTTATTTGTTCCAGAAATCAAGGGATTCAATCCCAACCTTAACTGGTATATCATAAGAATAAGCAGCACAAGAGAATTCTTGAAGAATCTTCTAGTTCTTCAATATACGTGAAATCTCAATTAATTTTCGCATCATAATTGAACCGGGATGGCCAATCGGTCATGCCAACTAATATTCGTTTCAATAAACATCTAGTTTACTTGTGACATATGATTTCATCATCATGCTTATACTTGTGTAGATTATATTTACCCCGTATGATTAAAGTAATATGAAGATAATCAATCTTCCTTTCATTTATAGTCTCAATATGCCAACCATTTTGACTAATATATTTGAAACTCAAAAAGTTTCTTTAGAGACTTACTACAATACCAATATCATGAACAATTTCACGCGTACGGCTAGTAACAGATTAGCTCTTTCAGAGCTTTTAATTGATTTTGTACTACAAGATCTTTTTTCATACGATCCATATAGTGAGTGTCTCTTTCACGGAGAAAATCATATCATAATAAATTCTCATGGTCAAAATCATCATAAGCAAAATCATTTCTTGCTTTAATTTTTCCTTTAATAACTTTTATAAGGCATGCGAAAATATTATGGCGTATCACATGTACGCGACCAATGACATATTCATGTAACCATACAATAATATTTATTCTCTTTATTTCACTCAAACCTCCCTTAGAGGTGAGTTGAGTAGTATTCATCCAATCATGCATTGCACGTCTTTATTCATTACTTTTATCACATATTGCCACATTCACCTTTAGGAATGCGTTTGCATTCTCAATGCTTATCACAAGTCACATTCTCTTCAAGGAATGGATCATAATCAGCAACGTGCTTTATTATTTTTCATACCAACTTGATGGTAAACATTACCTTTACCTTTTGAAGGATGTATTTTGAGAACCATTATTGTTCCCCCTTTTATAATTATCATAATGATGACTATTATTTTTTTTTTTCATTTGTCACACTAATATTCATTCGTCAACCACTTGTCTTCATTTAGACTTATTATACCTTGCTACCATGTTCACTTCAGGGAATGAAGCATATCCAGTGGGACGAGATTTTTATCCAAAGCACATTATTTTGCATTAGTCATCATTATATCATCAATATGGTGCATTAGGACTTGAACTCCATGTCTTACCCTTATAAATGCGTGTTAAACCATAGAGCATTGAAACTCTAACCCAAAATCTTATTATCATGGTGCACCACCCTCAAGGTGTGCTAGGACTTGAAGGCATTTATCATACCAACACAACTTCCAATAACTGTGCTTTACTAATATTTAAGAGAAATAGATATTGCACTTCTTGAATTGCTCAACAAAAGGCTTTGTTAAAGAAAATATGTTCTATAGGCTCGTACCACTGTATCCTTGAGTTCTAATGAGACGGGAAACCAAGTGTGGGAGAATAAGTGTTGAGATATAAAAAAAAAAAGTCACTAACACATTTACTACAAACGATAAAGCACGTAAATAAGTGTAAGGTAGCTGCAAGAATGTTGTGAAAAACAAAATGTACACAAAGTATTGTTGTTGTTCGTATATAATGAAAGTACATATATTTTCATTACAATTCCACAACACAATTGACATCTTCACACAGATAATTTAAAACATACATTGTTAATAAAATACCAAATTAACACAATAGCCTTACGGAATAAAAGCATATTACAAAATTATGTTATCACTGATAAATTATACAAAAAAAAATTATTATAATGAAAAAAAGGTTCTTTGGTTGCTTACTTATAAAGAATAAACTTTGATTATAGTCAAATGTATACAAGCAGAACTAAAAATATGCATGTAAACTCTTATTTCGAATATTGATTTGAGTATAAATGAGAAGAATTCAATCCTAACCAATACTTTCATTTTTATTTTGTCAAATCTCTCCTTCTTAATCATTAATTACCAAATTTAAAAGCACTGTTAGCAGGAGGCTTACTTAAAGATACTTGCAACATATCAACAATTAATTGCTACTATGATTTTCACATATAGGACTTCGAAAATTAAGTTCCATTCATGTGATGTAAAATATGCTATATTAATATGTGCTTATGCAATACAAGTGTAGTACGAAGTTGTGTGCATATTGGATTTTAGAGGAATGACAAATATAAGATAATCA
The DNA here is from genome assembly GCA_002018475.1 of Nicotiana obtusifolia. Classification (NCBI taxonomy): domain Eukaryota; kingdom Viridiplantae; phylum Streptophyta; class Magnoliopsida; order Solanales; family Solanaceae; genus Nicotiana; species Nicotiana obtusifolia. The sequence goes on along the minus strand of MCJB01028935.1, from coordinate 43,151 downwards.
TACCTTCTTACGTTTCATTACTTACCATATGTAATTTCTCTTTATATCTAACCATGAGATGATATGTATGGCTTCTGATTGTAACCTTTACAGATGTAGGACAAATTTTGTAGATATATATACAATTGGTTAGAGACTTGTGCTGATAACGTGTTATGAAATATAACTCAAAGTAATAATATAAAACAAGAAAAAACAAGCTAAGAGATATAGAGAGAAAGAGAGGAGAGATTCTTATTTCTTCTGCAATTGTGTGTCTTTTCCTATCTATTACAAGGCCTTTATATAGGCATGAAAAGTGAAGAATCACTATTGTAAAATATGTCATTGAACATGTCATTAAGCATTTGAGAGGAAGATTATGGGGAAGATTATTAAGTTACAATCATAACTCCACAAATATTAGAGTAGAATGAGTTATGGAGATAATGGAGAAGAGTAGACATCCACCATAATTTAATTTTTCATATAACGGTGTCCAATTAATGGTTGCATGAAACAAACAATGTCCTAATTCTGGTTTCACGTCTGTCCAAACTAACCCGCCAAAATACCTATGGATGTTTCCATTTTTATAAACGATAAAAGGTAATACTATTAAGTTTTAGTGACTTCATGTAATTTCTAATAGTGTAACTTTATTTTAGAAATCGAATTTCGAAGTACTGTACTTGTAATCAATCTTTTATTGCACAAAAAGAGTAGTTTTTAAAAAAAGAAATTATTCTTGAAATAATTGACATATCGAAACAAGATATCAGAAATTTTGACGAAAGTCGTAGAAGGATCATGAGTCAAGATTTCAAATCAAAATTTACTCATGAATAGGATCCCATGAGGAAGTGTGTGTTGGTTGATTGTGATTGGGAAAAAAACGGAAGATGAGAAAAGGAAGTTTGTGCTTATTTGCTTGGATAGTATTTCAAATTTATGAACTCAAAAGAAGAGGTTCAATGACATTAAACTGATTCTCAGAAATGATCAGTTTTTCAAAAGAGTTCAAAGTTCTTTTTCACAATTTAAACCATTTCAACTAAAACAACTAAGTCTAACAAAAAGTCCTGAAAGGTATTGATTTAAAACTAAAAATAGATAGTTGAAAAAGTATGTGGTGGCAACAGAATTATGAAGATATGAAAGAAAAAGAAAGGGGAAGAAGACCTTTAGTTTCATCTCGCTTTTTGCACTTAGCAAAATTAGAGAATCATTGTGATTATCATATCTAGCATATTTTCTAAATACACAAACGTTTGACCGGGCAAAGTTATTGAAGTAACACGTTAATCTAAACACATTAGATTTAGCACGTAAATCGTAAATGAAGAACTTACTTGTTCTTCGTGACGCGGAAGCGAAAATCCGAAACGAACCGCGGCTGGAATCATTGATCGGTGGTGATTGTCACGTTGTGACGGATCAACCCCTAAATCACAGTCTAAACCCTAATGATATGCGATAGAGAATAGGATGCATTGAGAGTCTATCTCTCTTTCTATATTTAATTATAAACTTTAGGTGTATTTATATAGGAAATAATTAGAGCAAAACTAATTACCCTAACGGGCCTTAGAGCATCCTTTATGGATGGACCCATAATTTTCTACATCTTCCACTCACACATAATGGGAGTTCTCATCTAATTTTGAGAAACTTATTCTCGTCTGATATCCGCAATCATTCATACAGGAAAGTAGACCATGCGATCAGCATATTATGAGAGCTTAGTGCTATATATCTGTTAGGAGTATATAGCCTCTCGTCGAGTGCAAACCTGCAAGTAGATCATAAAATATGCAGTACCCTAGATCATATATATCACATTCGATATAATCTCAAAATCTCATATATCATTATTCTTGTATTCACAATCATAACTCATAGTTATAATTGGTGCACCAGCGAATACAAATAAATGAGATTCCATCAATGATCTTCCTCTTCTCACGATCCCCTTAACATTAATATGACTGCTTTTCCATATATGCTCCGCTAGATCGAATTTGTGTTCATGGTCTTTTGGAAACACACTAAGATAACTAACATCACACTAAGTCTCAAGTATATGACCGGAGTCTTTGAGGGTACAAATCTTGAGCCATCATAAAAGCTCTGGGTCTCACACAACAATAAGTTGAGAATGGACTTATGTTAACCCAATTGGTCGACAGTAGCACACATGGCATGAAACACGTGCTACAATATTTTTTCCTTTTTTCCAAGAAGTGTATGTCTTTATCTCATAAAGAAAGTTGTACAGATGATATTTAGACACCATAAGTATCTAAATTTGAGTTTCTTGATCTACAAAATCATGTTTAACTCACATCTGGCTCACAAGGTAGACTAGGTGAACGGTTTTCACCCTAATGACTTTATGTCATTGTTTAAGCGATATTCTGATTTTAAGTGAATAGCTCTCAGATTATCCTTATGATAATTTTGCTTAAAATCATGTCTCATCTCCTCACATCACTAAGATAAGGAAGTGGTTGCCTGTATGAGAAGGCCGACCTCTTCTTTACCCGACATAGTTATCAAAAAGAATAAAGAATGCACATAACATTCAACAATAAAAATATGTATGTATGTAAATCAATTTTATTGATAATCAAAGAATATCACTTTGTGAATAAGGGATAATAAATAACAAAATAAAGTATCTCAGAGTCTACGTAAGCCTTGAGACCTAGTGTGTCTCACAAACGCATCTCTAGACAAAGGCTTCAATGGATCTGCTAACATATCTTTTGTAGACACATACTTCACATTCACTACCATGCGCTTAACCATGTCTCTTGCATAGTTATACCTAATATCTATACTTTTGGTTTTGCAATGAAACTTAGGGTCCTTGGTGGAGGATATTGTAGCTTCACTGTCACAATAGACTAATACCGATTCAGTATTTTCAGCAATATCCAACAAGTGTTCCAAGAACTTTTTCAACCAAACAGCTTCTTGTGCTGCTGATGCGAGAGCCACGTATTCGGCTCCCATCGTAGATAGTGATACACATGATTGTTTCTTACTGCTCCATGATATGGCACCATTACCAAGTAAGAAAACATATCCTGAAGTAGACTTTCTTTCGTCTAGATCTCCTCCATGATCAGCATCACTGTATCCAACTAATCGCAGGTCCTTACTGCCTTGGTAACAAAGGGCATAATCGGTTTGATATCTACTTACTAAACTAACTGCTTGACATATATCGGGTCTAGTGCATACCATTATATACATTAGACTTCCGACTGCGCTCCTATAAAAACTCGGCTCATTCTTTCTGTCTCTTCAGGAGTCTTAGGACACATCTGACTTGCCAAGGTATGGCCTTTACTGATAGGAGTTTCAATTGGGCTACTATTTTGCATATTGAATCGTTCAAGAACTTTTCTAATGTAATCCTCTTGTGAGAGATACAATAGTTTCTTTGGACGTTCTCTTAAAATCTTAACTCCAAGAATATATGCAGCTTCACCCATATCTTTCATCTCAAATTGAGATGACAACCATGACTTTATCTCGGTGATAAACTCCTTACCATTTCCAGCTATAAGTTCATCTACATACAATGTTAAAATCACAAGCTTGTTTCTTGATCTCTTGGTATAAATGTAATGGTCTTCATCCATCGTGGTAAAACCATTGGATACAAGAACATTCTGAAAGCGTATAAGCCACTGCCTTGAAGATTGTTTGAGGCCATAAATAGACTTCAAAAGTCTACAAACCTTTTGTTTGTGGCCCTTTTCAATGAAACACTCAGGTTGTTCCATATAGATTTCTTCATCTAGTTCTCCATTGGGAAAAGCAGTCTTTACATCCATCTAATGTAATTCAAGATCCTAGCTTGCAACAATAGCTAGAACTAGGCGAACTGAGGTAAATCGTACAACAGGCGAGAAATCTCTTCGTAGTCTATTCCTTTCTTCTATGTATACCTTTCGCCACCAGTCGAGCCTTATATCTCTCAACTGTGCCATCAGCCTTGAGCTTAATTTTGAGAACCCATTTTCTTCCGATTGCTTTGCGTCCTTCAGGGAGGTCAACTAGTTCCCAAACTTTGTTGACTCTCATCAATTCATCTTCCATTGCTTTTGTTCATTTATCCTTAGTAGGGCATGAGAGAGCCTCTTTTACATTTTACTCATTTTCTTCTTGTAGGAGCATCATAAATAGTTCACCGCCTTCAACATCAAATCATCGACGGGGAATCTTTTTACGAGAACCACATCTTATTTGTGATTCATCATTGTTCCCATTTGGATCAATGTTGCTCCCACTCTGATCAAGATTATTCATCCTGCTCCCACTTGGAACAAGATTTGTGACCATCTCGCTCCCACTTGGAACAAGATCCATTTGGTCACTTCCACAAAATGTAGAAGGATTATTTTCATTCTCATCTGATGATGAAGGAGGTCTTTGATGAGAAACTAATTCATCATCTGTTAAAATTCTTCCATCTCGAATGAAGTGATCCTTGTTCTTCGTGATCCATTATCTCAAATAAGGTTAGGTCTTGACCTACCTCTCCCTTCTTAAGGAACTCATCCTCTAAGAATGTGACATCTCTTGATTCAAACTCAATTACACTCCCACTATCTTGCTGACCTATAAATACATAACCCTTTGAGGTTTCAGAGTATCTTATAAAGATACTTTTCTTTCCCCTCTAGCCCAATTTTCCATATTTGTGAGAGGAATAATGTGTATAGGCAGCACAACCCCAAGGTCTTAATACACTGAGGCCGGGTTGTCTTCCTGTCCATTACTCATATAGAGTAGTAGTAACTTATTTTGTAGGCACTCGATTAAGCACAAAGATGGCAATAAGCAACGCTTTACCCCAGTAACTAATTGGGAGGTTAGCTTGTGCCATCATTGACCTAACCATTTCTAGGAGCATTTTGTTTTTTCTCTCCGCAACACCATTTTGTTGTGGAGTATTTGGGATAGTCAACTGATGAACTATTCCCTTTTCATCACATAAATTATTAAACTGGGTTGATAAGTATGACCAAGGTCAGTTCGAAGAGCTTTTATCTTCTTGTCTAAATGATTTCCACTAAGCTCATATAGCGTTTGAAGCAACTTATTGCTTCTGATTTGTGAAAAATTAAATAGACAAAACTGAAACGAGTAAAGTCATCAATAAATATGATGAAATAACTTGCTCCATGCATAGCCCTAACATTCATAGGTCCACAAATATCCGAATGGACTAATTGCAAAGGATATTCAGCTCTAGTCGCCAGACCAAAAGGTTTTCTTACAGATTTTCCAGCTAGACAATTTTCACAAGTGGACAATTTCACATGTTCAATGCTGGAAAGCAAACCTTGTTTTGCTAACCTTTGCATTCTTTGTTGCCAATATGACCAAGTCTAGCATGCCATATATTTACATCACTATCATATTTATGTGAAGAAACAAACATAGAAAATCTAACATTATTATTAAATGAATCATAATCCAAATACACAATAATTAAACCTCCGGTCACATGACCAAAACTAAATAAAGTTGGACCAAAAGTCAACTTGGCAGAATTGCCATGACAAAACAATTCAAATCCTAGCTTAAGCAAACTGAAATTGAAATAACATTCCGGTGAATTGTTGGTGCAAAGAGAACATTATGTAGTATTAGGTCTCGACCACCACGCGAGACTAACTTGCATGTACCTATCCCTTCAACAACAACTTTATTGTTGTTGCCCACATATATCCACTTTGCTCTACGTGGAACTCGCCGAAATTCAACAAAGGTACTGCGTTCCCAGGCTATGTGGTCCGTTGCTCCTAAGTCTATAATCCACAAAGGATTAGATTCAATTAGGAAAACAGAACTAGAAACACAAAGTTCACTGATTCGAGCATCGTGAAATACCTTTCTAGGAGGCTCAGAGCACTCCCTAGCATAGTGACCCTTTTTGTCACAATTATAACATTTCACTTTAGCAACTTTGACACGTTTGGGACGTATGTTCTTGCCTTTTTCAGTCTTTACCCTTTTTGCATGCTGAGTTGGCTGAGCTTGAGGTTGGCCTCTCTTCTTTCCCCAGTTCCTTTTCTTTGAATCACTCTTGGTTTTGGAGGTTGTTTCCATGTGCAACTCAGCTATTGGCTTAAAAGCCTCAAGTCGTTCCTCCTCTAACTCAAGATGCCTCCGGAGATCTTCCAGAGTTGTGATTCGCTCATTATGGGTCAAATGCATTTTCATATGATCCCAAGAACTAGGTAAAGAACATATGACATCTTGGATTTGTTGTTCGTCGGTCAACACATGACCAACATCTTTCAACTCCACGATCATATTTGTTGTTTGCCTCATATGTGTTTTCATTGAATGTTCTGAGCGTTTCTTATATGATTCAAATTTGATAGTTAAGGATCGCAGCCTTGCAGTGGAACATGTAACAAACATTTTTCTCAAAACATTCCTAAGATCCATAGCTCTTTGATGATCCTTAAACTCCCTTAGGATGTCATCATCCAAGGTGCTCAACAACGAAATGCGAGCAATGGAGTTCTTTTTCTTCCAACTGTCATAGGCTTCATGCTCACGCCTATGCTGAGCAGTGTTGCGTTCTTCAGGCTCATTAATGACATTGTTAATGGCCTCCAGAGCCTCTTGCTCCTCTAGCATATATTGGACTTTCAAGCTCCAGGTTTCATAGTTGTCACCATTAAGTTTCAACCCTTTGTTGAGCTCAGCAACAATGTTTTTCGAAGCAGTAGTCATTCTTTAACAAAATAAAAATATTATGAGGATCATGTAAAAAAAAAATTAACGCAAGACACGATGTTTAACATACATACATATTATGACACTATGCATCGATTGATTAAGTTATAATAAACACACATTTTAATCATGGAGTCGAAAGTTCACTATGTTTCCAATCATCATCCAAGAATTAAAATATTATGAAAATTAACCTATTCAATTATCTAACTAAACGTCTTAATCATGTTTAAGACAACATAATTATCTATCATGATTTTATAATTCCATGTGGTTCATATAAAATTAATGTCAAATTAATTAATATTTATTACATGCTATTCAAATTCGCATAAATCTTATTTTAATGTTAAACTAATTAACATATTTAACAAATTAACAAGTATTGTAAATATTAAACTGATTAATATTTTGATCATGCTCAGCAAGAGTAATGTTAAAAATAATTAATATTCCAAGCATGTTAAACAAATTAAAAAATAAATATAATGTTAAACAAAATAACAAATAAATATAATGCTAATCAGATTAACATATATAATAACAAAAAAATTAACATTTCAAGCATTTAACAAATTAACAAGCAAGTTTAATGTTAAACTAAAAGCAATTGGGATAATAATATTATTATAGTTTTCATAAAAGAATATAAATACTAAATTTATATTCTGAAATTAAGTCCATATGACTAATTTTATAATCTGAAATTTATTTAAAAAAATAAGACTAAATTTAAATTTTATTTAGGCCATTAGTCCATAATAAAATGACACAACTTTTAAAATGGGCCATAAGCCCAAATTCTTAAATCTGCTCATTTAAATTGCAGAAATGAGGGTTCTTTTATTTAAATAAACTGAAATGGGCATTTAGCCCATCTAGAAGATCTGTCCATAAAAAATGAGTAGCATATAAGAAATGTAACAAGATGGACCTTTAGCCCAATACTCTAATGCTGCCAACTCTAAAAAAAATTAAGCCCAGGTGGCGTTAAAACTTCTAAATCCTTATACGATAGGCATGTGATAATGCCCTTCTTTCTATAACACAGAAACCTAGTTTCTCCTTCTTTCTATACTCCGCCGCCACACATGAAGACTTCTTCTTCAGATTTCTTTTTTTTATTTTATTTACTTAATATACTTAAGAAATTAAAAAATTAAAAGAACCCTTGTTCCTTCTCTTTCACCATTGACGCTGCCGCTGCCTTTTGTGGAAGAAGAGAAACCTTTATTTTTTCTTCTTCTTTTCTTCTCTCTGCCGTGGCTATGGAGCACCAAGCTCCATTTTTATTTGATTCCAAACAGAATCTGAAATGGCTTCAAGAGCAGCCACCATCCGTTTGATGGTGGCCTGTGGTGGCTCTTTAGCAGCGTGCAACGACAATAGACAGAAAAACGGGCTGGCTCTCCACTAGGCGTGGCGTAAAACAAGAGAAATTGATTCTCTTTCTCCTTTTTTTTTGTTTTCGTTTTAATCAGTTTCTTAAAAATTGATGTAAAACTTAGCAGATTCAAAAGTTTGCAGATCCAAAAGAAAAGTCATTGACTGATTTATTACTTCTTGTAAATCAGTGTTGAAAATTATTTACAAAGTTCATTGAGATAAACTAAAGTACAAGTGATTTTATCTATTTATCAGATTTGAAAACTAATTTCAAATTAAATTGATAAAAAAAATATGCAAAGGTTGAATGGTTTAACCTCTCAATTGAACAGTAAATGTACAAAAAAACAGAGACGTAATTTCTAAATTCATACGGAAATTTAGAATAGTTCTATAATTTTTTGGACCAAAAAATAGTTTATGGCTCTGATACCAATGAAGGAACACGTTAATATAAACACATTAGATTTAGCTATCGTTGTGATGCAGAAGCGAAAATTTAAACGAATCGTCGGTGGTGGTTGTCACATTGTGACGGATCAACCCCTAAATTACAGATTAGGTTGAGAGTCTGTCTTTCTTCTATATTTAATAATAAACTTTAAGTGTATTTATATAAAAAATAATTAAAACTAAACTAATTACCCTAATAGGTCTTAAAGCACTCTTATGGTTGGACCCATAATTTCCTACGGTTATTTTTCGAAGAAAATGCAAATGGTAAGAATCGAAATTCTAAGCTACCATCGCACACAAACTTAAATATACTAATACGGTTTCCTTTTTTTTTCCGATGCTAATACTTTATCTTGTTATGTATATATTACTAGTAATTGCAGCGCTAAGTGACCTTTTCAAGGAAAGTGAAAATGAGGCATCATTTTAGGGATGCCAGCAATTTTGCTTCTACCATTATTGGTTATTTCTAGTTCTTCTTTGTGATATTTGTATATATATATATATATATATAAAACATTCAATTAATTAAAATGTGTATTTGTCGTTTCTATATATGAAAATTATGTTTTTGGACTAGTTTTAGGACTATATTACCATCCACATGTAGAGTAACAATACAAACTTAAATATAACAGAAGGGTCATTAGAATTTGTCAATATTTGAGGGACTAATAACTTGTTTAGCCAAAATGCTTTTTTGTTGTTGTTTAAAGTGTTTTTTCTTAAAGTTAATGTGTTTAGAGCATGTTTGGCCAAGTACTTTTGGAAAATTTAAGGTGTTTGGACAAAACAAAAAAGTATTTTTAAGCAGCAGAAGCAATTTTTTTGCTTTTGAAGAGAAGCTATAAATTCTAGCTTTTTCCAAAAAAAAAAAAAGAAGCAGAAAATTAATTTGTTCAAGAAAAAAATTAACCTTATAGTAAATTCATAAATTTCTAAATTATCCATCATTATTTAATCTTTTTCTTTTCCGTTTCCTTTTTATTTCTACCATACCTTTCTTCTCTTTTTTATTTTAGTCATACTTCTATTCTTTTTAATTTATATATTGAATGATGTAATTTGATACATTTAAATTTATCATGTAAACATATAAGTAATACTAGATACTCAATGTTATTACTCTAGAATAACCATATTTTATATTTTACTTTGGATAACTATATTAATTAGAATCTTTAATTTATATTTTTATTTTATGTTTTATATTTTAATTGAATTCCTTTGTAACAAAAAACAAAATTTATTTCTCTTTTTTAAATGATACTAATTACAAATTGATCTTTTATTGTCCTTTTTCGTAATTTGATACTTAAAAGTATTTTTTGGAAAGCTTGGTCAAACACAATGTGCTTTCAACAAGCACTACTCAAATGAATTGATCAAACACATACAACAATTTAAAAAAATATTTTTTCAAAAAGCACATTTGAAAATTCCCATCTAATGTTTACAATGATTACGGGTATTTTAATCAATCAATCATATACGCCATTTCAACGAAATCATTACAAAGTAATTTACACTATCTTAATATGTAGGTTTCCCTTATTTTTTTCTAATAGAAAGGTCTCAAAAACTAATAAATCTCCCAAAGTTCATCTTTCATTTTAGACTTTGAGAAAAATCTAAATATTCAATCCCAACCCCAGCACTTATATACAGGTCACCTCCCCTAAAACAAAAGTATACAGTAATTAAGAAATAGATAGAAAGTTAGTCATAATTAATTAAAGAAAAGTAGTGTAATCATAAGGAATTAAACAACAGAGAGAAGAAGCTTAAGTACTACTCCAATAAAAAGCAGTACAACTGAGATGCAGGAGTCAATTTCTAGAGTTGTAGTTGTTATGGAAGAATCGAATAATATGCAACACGCATCAAGTGAAGAACCATAACAAGCAAAGAAATAATGGCTAAAGCTAGAAAGATTGATATATTTACAAGTTTTTCTTCATGAGACATTACAAGCCAATAAGCGATGGCTGCACCCAGATGATATGAGCTTTGTGTAAGGACATCTTTTTGGCCGGAAAAGGGATCTTTTTCTGCCTGCTTGAACCCACCGGTTATAGTAGGCTGCCTCATCTTCCTTTGCCAAGTTGCTGCTATTTTTCTCAATTGCCATTTCAATCTCTTTTTTGCTAATATAACTGATGTGAAGAATGAGTGAAACAGAGATGAGAGAGAGAGGATGACACGTACAGTTCAAATGTAACAAAAAGATCACTAATCGTAACGTCCTTAGCTACCTTTCAATCCCAAAGTAAATTTTTCTTACTTACAGTTTGCTTGAGTTTACTTTTTGTGTATATGAATATTTCATTGGGTAATGAATGTGAAATACCAATTATATATGTATAGCCAGCAACGCTATTTGGGCTTATTCACATGTTCAAGAGACAAATATTTTGTTCAACAATACCATGAATAAATAATATGACAGCTTTTTAATAGAAGAATATTGAATGTGTTGAGTAACCCGAAGCATGGATTAGATATTAATTGGACGAATTGACAATTAAAGGCGTAATCTCGAGGGTTGGGTACTATAAATTAGTTATAAATTAGCCTAAAGAAGGCAATTAACACGATCATGTGATGTGATTGTAGACCGAAGAAAGTCGTATGGAGTGCTCGAGGTGACACATTCGATATTTTAGCATGAGTAGTAATCTTATTACAATTTGTGTATCCATAACTTGCATGATTTACACATGATTTTTAATATGGATATATTACCGATTATTTTGAGTTTGCATGTGAGACAAGTCCTTTACTCGATATGATATCGAAATTGGATATTTGAGATGATTACTGTTGTTTTAAATATTCTCATTGTTACCAGATATTTTTACTGTTACTTGAAATTACTGTTATGAAATGAAATTACATGATTGATAAGAACTGAAATGCCCTGTACTGTTTTAAAAATATTTTTTATACAAGTAGTAACTGATTACAAAGACAAGTATAAATGGGAGGAGAGTTTGAAGGATCCTGTAGCTAACGACGGGTTCGTTAGACCTGGTGCACCTTGTATTTACTGATTACCGGATTATAATTATAGCCCTCGCTAGTGGGAAGGTAGATCTAACATACAGTTACAGTTTTCCCTCTAGTAGGGACCTCCAGTTATATTTGACTCCTTTTAGAAGGGGTCCACACAGTGATACAAATTACATGATCCTTTCTTAGAAACCTCCCTAACATAAAGAATTGATACTTACCGAGTTTATTACCGAATTGTTTAATTGATTTCTGTTACAGAAAACACATGATGAGACTGATTATTGTTACCAATTTGAAAGTACGTTTAATTTTTATAATAATTTTTTATTACTGTTATACAGGCATGTTTTTGACTTGTCCCCAATTAAAACGGTTGTGGTTAAGTGTTATTACTCACTAAGCTAGCGACTCACTCCCTGCTATTTTTTGTACAGAGACAACAGTTGACGCGAGCAAGGATTTCGTTAATTAGAGTACACGAGTTGGTAGTTCCTGGTGAGCCCCGCACTAGTTCGCGTGGGCGAAGAGTTTATTTTTTGTTATCATCTTTTCTTTTGAACTCTTAGAGTCTCTCCATAATCATTTGTGTTAGTGTCATAAGTATTCATTCATTATGTTGGACTAGTTACTAGTACTGCACTTTCTTCCCGTATTTGTTAGATGGGTTTAGTATTATTATATTGGTAAGATTGGTAGTGTTGGTGAAAATTCGTTTTCAGTTAGTTGACGAAGATTATGACTGATTTAGGTGAATATTGGTTGGCTGTTATTTGACAGGAAAACTTTTTGGAAAGTCCTAAAACAGGAAAAATTCTTTTCGATTTTCTGTAAAACACCGATGAGGCTTACTTGGGAATACTTGTTCCTGAGCGCCGGTCATGACCCTAAATTGGATCGTGACATGGCACATCCCGGAATTTAGGGAACTACCCTTCTATGAATTTGAAAGATAAAAGGAGTTCAATTAAGATTAGCTAGGACTTTTTCAATAGTTACCTTGTTATACTCATTACATTAGTATATATACACAGAGGGAATATGAGTTAATTGACCTTATATATTAGTTTATGCTCTTTGGCAAGAAAAAAAGAAAATGATGATGTGGTCAAAATGGCATGCAATGAGGACCATGGGTGCATATTGCCAGACTAGCTGCTTGACAATTGTAGCATGTTTCTGTTTAAATTCAGTTGCGATGGCTATGAAGAAGCTGTCAACAACAGAATATTCCCTAATTTCCAGCCAAAAACATATACTGCTTAGAGCAAGCCTCTTCCTCTTAGCTGCAGCCATTTCAAGTTTTCTTCTTATGATGAACTTTTACCGTCCAGACAAATTAACTGTATTTAGAGCAAGCTTAGCATTGTAGCCTTTGTGCCTTTCTGTCTTCTGGTTTACGCTGTCGTTGATGTTGCATTCTCTATCTTCTCTGAGTTCTTATCAACTTTACATTATTAGCCAGAAATGATTCCAGAATTTTATTACACTTGATAGGTTATTCATTAAATTTAATTTATTCTACTTTTGAAAGTATGGATTGGTATTTGTTGAAATTTAAGTAATTGTTCATATATATACCTATATTTCATAATGAAAATATTAGATTATGTTGGACTAACCCATAGTAAAAAAACAGCATCTGCTACAGATACCCCGCCTTGTTGAGTTGTTGGATGAGCCATAATTTTAAATCTGCTGAATTTTTTAGCTAACACACTTTGAATTTATATTTGAAGTATTCAAGGTGTTGGATCTTCTTCTTCTTTAATTTGTAATATGGCATTTAGAGCATATAAGGTTTCAGATGATCTTGTTTATTTTAGCCGCTAACACGTCATGTGAATAAGCTGAGATTTGCCGGAGTACGAATAGGTCAACATGATTATTGTAAATCTAATATTAAAAAACCTTTTTTTTTTGTGATCAAGGTCGTTGAATTAGATCATCCACGTCAAAAGATAAGTAACTTTTTTGATACCGGAAAAGAAAATAACTTTATTCACCTATTTTCAATAGTTTAATAGACATTTAAGCAATAAACCATTAAGTAAATTTTCAAAGTTCTTGACTTATAAAGTTCTAACAGTTGTATCTATGAAATTTCACAATGCGTGGAAGTCGGGATATACCATTAGTCCTTAAAAAGATAGAAAAAAATACTCGCACATGATGTTTACTCCAAACCAATTAAAGTATGCTATATGTTTTTATTTAGAGTTTTGTAATTTAACTATGACTAATTGATGCATATTTTTACTTTATTAAATCATTTAATCATGATAAGTTTAGCTGGTTTATGTAAACTCAGCACAACAAATACGGAAATTGATTATTATTTTACAATTCCACATAAATAATATAACTTCCGAAGATCGAAGTCAGTAAAAAGACGTAACTCAGTTACTTACTCCTTGTATATTTGATCATTATATTTCCATTCATAGAGTAGTAGTAGTATCCCAATTAGGCAATTCTTACTAGCACTTGGTAAAACTAGAAAGGAAACTAGTATAAGGGACTATTATCCTATCACATAATCCAATCCCTATTACATAACCAGTTTTAGAGGAAACAATTCTCTTTTTTCTTTTTCTGAATATATCCCAGTGAGTTAGTTTGCAACTAGCAGAAGATTTTAGAAACTAGACTAATAGATTTGGTTGGACGAGAGGCCAGCTAAAACTGATTAAGTATTTTCCAGGGAGAATTTTTGTGCCATGATATATAATTCAACTACTTTAGTAAAAATTGATTATGTTGAATTGGTCTATTCATCTTTATCAAGTTCAAAGGATTTAAAGTTAAATCTTAGACAAACTAATAATTCACATACTCTCAATGAATTTTTCGGAAAAAGCATGATGCCTTAGTTTTATACTTCACATCCGTTTCAATTTATGAACATATTTCCTTTTTAGTCCGTGTCAAAAAGAATGATCTATTTTTATATTTGAAATTTTTTTACCTTTATGTAATAATTTATAGCCACACAAAATATACGTGCCTCATTTTACACCACAAATTTGAAATTTTTTTCTTTTTTCTTAAACTCTGTGACTAATTAAATAAATTCACATAAATTGAAACGGAACAGTATATGTCGCATAAACCAAAACCAATGCATAAAATCTTACTATTAATATATCAGAATTATGAAATCCGTTCCTTGGAAAAAAAATGATAATCCCAACTGCATGGTACTGTTTCCCTGACAACAGCTGCAGTGGATAAGTCCAAATACGAATTCAAAGGTAAGCTGACTAGGTATAGACGCCTTCCCACAAATACACATTTTCTCGTCCAAAGGTGCTGCAAACCTCTAGAGTAGTACTACACAAAAAGGAAAGACACCAAATTTTCATTTCAGAGGACTTAATTAGTACTAAGTTCATGAGTCTGAAAGATTAATACTAATAAACCAAACGAATTTGAACGAGGCATTGGAAGAGTTGGAACATCAGAATGTAACTGTAATAGCTAAAACAAGTTCAGCCACATAAAGCAAATAAAACATCTTACACCACATTAATTAAATTTCAGCAAATAAAACATTCTTACGCTTAAACTTGAGCAAATAAAGCATTCTTACACTACATAAATTAAACTTCTAGTTAACACATCCCCTAACAATGACAGCATCAGCAGCAACTTGAAATCAGGGCACAGGCGCACCAGGAAACTGCATTCGAGAAAAAGAAATGTTATAATTAGTACCATGGCCAAAACCATTTCCTAAGGCATTCTCAATCTAAGGAATAATATCTAGAATGAATAAACTGAAGTTTCTCAAATACATCAGAGCAGAGAAGAACAACCTTTTAGATCAGAGAACCCAACAACATAAATAGAGCAAGCAAGTATACCAATTATGAGCATGAAACAAAGAGTAGTAAACAAGACTCTATATCTGCTACCGTTTGATATCAACTGTAATTAATAACCTTTTCACCAGAAAAAAAAACATTCAACTTATAGTTTCTCACCAAATTAAATAGCTAGGAGATGATCAATAGTAAAAGAGAGGAACGTGATTTGATACATACAGGTGGGAGTTCCTGCTCAGGTGGGGCAACGTCCTCCTCAGGTGCTGAAGCCTCCTTTATCCAATCTTTCACTAAATTAAAAGCTGAAAGAAGGAAGGAGATCCCGCTACCAATGGCCAAGACAAAGTACATAACAATCATAAATATTGGAAGGTGGATGGTTTTGTTCACATAATGCAAAACCAGGGGAACGATTCCAGAAGAGCTCACTAACCCAGATATCCCTGTGCATACAGCGTGATACACAGGAATTTTGCCAAGTATATTGCAAACAGCTGCCATTTTTTTTGACTGTGCTAAACCTTGGGAAGGAGGAAATATTTTACACTGATATGTGACTGTCAGTAATGAAGAAGAATATATATATAACAGAATCAGAAGTTTGTTACGTTGGGATTCGTGAATCGTCCTTCTTTTTTTTTTTTTTTTTTTTTTTTTATATCTATTCCCCAATTATAAGTGAATTCTAGCCTTGGTCCTTGACTTTAGTTAATTAACATGTATTTTCGGTATATATTTATGTTATATCTAGACCAATTTTAGAACTATATTAGTATCTTATATATCGAGTAATAACATTAATTTTATGTAGGTATGTGATTAAACTTTAATCTCAATTAGTAATATTGCCAGTATGAATATTTTTTATCGTAATATTCATTTTCTATGTACGCGTGTAGTCAAGCATACATTCATTAAAGACGAGGTATCCAAGTTCCTTAAAATAGGTTTCATTCGGGAAGTTAAGCATCCGGATTGGTTGGCTAACGTAGTAGTAGTACCTAAAAGGGGAAATAAACTAAGAATGTGCGTAGATTACAAACACTTGAACAAGGCGTGCCCCAAGGACTCTTTTCCTTTGCCTAACATCGATCACATGATCGATGCGACGACCGGGCACAAGATACTCAGCTTTCTCGACGCCTATTCCGGGTACAATCGAATCCAGATGGACCCGGACGATCAAGAAAAAACTTCCTTTACCACTAAATTCAGCACTTATTGTTATAACGTAATGCCGTTTGGACTAAAAAACGCTGGTGCCACTTATCAATGCCTAGTAAACTGGATGTTCGAAGAACAAGTAGGAAAATCAATTGAAGTTTATATTGATGATATGTTAGTTAAGACCCCCCGAGAAGAGGACCATTTGAAACATTTGCAGAAAATCTTTGACATACTGAAGGAATACAATAATATGAAGCTGAACCCAGAGAAATGCGCATTCGAAGTCGGATCCGGGAAATTCCTTGGATTCATAGTGTCCAACCGAGGGATTGAGATCAATCCCGATAAAATCAAAGACATAGAAGACAACACATGGTGAACAGTGTCAAGGCCGTTCAGAGGCTAACCGGGCGCATAGCCGCCCTGGGCTGGTTCATATCGAGGTCTTCCGATAAGAGCCATCAGCTTTTCTCACGATTGAAGAAGAAGAATAGCTTTTCTTGGACCCCCGAATGCCAACAAGCTTTGGAAGAACTCAAACGGTACCTTTCGAGTCGAACCTTGCTTTATACTCCAAAGGCGGATAAGCAGTTGTACCTGTACTTGGCGGTATCCGAGGTAGCAGTAAGTGGATTCCTAGTTGGAGAAGAGGAAGGTACACAATTTTCTATCTATTATGTTAGTAGAACTCTAGGCGAGGCTGAAACAAGGTATCCTCACCTAGAACAATTGGCGCTCGCTCTGCTAAGCGCCTCTAGAAAGTTGAAGCCATATTTTCAATGCCACCCTATATGTGTCGTAACTTCTTACCCACTAAGGAACATAATGCACAAAATCCGAGCTCTCGGGCCGGTTGGCCTAATGGGCCGTAGAAATTAGTACGTACGATTTCTATATTAGTTATTGATATTGATAAGCCCGATTTAAAAGGAGTTCAATTAAGATTAGTTAGGACTTTTTCAATAGTTACCTTTTTATACTTATTACCTTTTTATATAGAGAGGGAATACTTATATATTCCCTCTCTATATATATATATATATATATATATATATATAGAGAGGGAATATGAGTTAATTGACCTTATATATCTAACCGAGTACGTCATAATTGAGAAAGGAAAGACAGTTAATGCTCTTTGGCAAGAAAAGAAGAATATGATGATGTGGTCAAAATGGCATGCAATGAGGACCTTGGGTGCATATTGCCAGACTAGCTGTTTGACAATTGTAGCCTGTTTCTGTTTAAATTCAGTAGCGATGGCTATGAAGAAGCTGTCAACAACAGAATATTCCCTAATTTCCAGCCAAAAACATATACTGCTTAGAGCAAGCCTCTTCCTCTTAGCTGCAGACATTTCAAGTTTTCTTCTTATTATGAACTTTTACCATCCAGACAAATTAATTGTATTTAGAGCAAGCTTAGCGTTGTAGCCTTTGTGCCTTTCTGTCTTCTGGTTTACGCTGTTGTTGATGTTGCATTCTCTATCTTCTCTGAGTTCTTATCAACTTTACATCACTAACCAGAAATGGTTCCAGAATTTTATTCAACTTAATAGGTTATTCATTAAATTTAATTTATTCTACTTTTGAAAGTATGGATTGATATTAGCTGAAATTTAAGTAATTGTTCATATATATACCTATATTTCGTGACGAAAATATTAGAATGAGTTGAATTAACCCATATAGTACAAAAACAACTTTTGCTGCACACTCAGCCTGTGGATGAGCACGTATTATAGTAAGGAGTAACTATTTTTGTGCTTTTGACCAAAATCTAGCTATATAGATTGAATTGGTCAATTTAGCATTGTCTAAGGATGTACAATCAAGGCAAGATGGCATTTTCTAAAGTTTATGATCCAAAATTTGATAGTTGCAGGTGTCATTTTTTAATCCAAACCTGATATTAGTAAAGGAGATTGAATTGAGGTGTACATTGTGTTGGTTTTATTTATTTTGAACTAATTCGATTTGCTTCGATTCGATTTATTTTGAATTAATTTGATTCGATTTACAAGAGTTTTGGTGCATAAATAGATATATGACCATCAAACCAAATAAATTTTGTCCAATTCGATCTAATTCTCTATCTCTATTGAATGATGTGATTAGATGCTTGAAATTAAAATAAAATTTAAATTAGTAAATATACTCTTTATATGTCGATTGATGCTATCATTATAAAAGATTTTAGAGATAATAGAAATAATAAAATAAAATTATACGGATAAAAGGAGAAAATATTAAAATCACATTCAAATAAAATGTTGAAGATCCACGCAAAGAAAAAATGAATCAAATATATTATTGAATAAATAATAAAATGGTTTTACTAAGAGAGGAAATCGAAAGATGAAGAAATACAAGAAATTAAGAAAAGAAGCAGAAAGTAAGGAAAGAAAAGGGAATAATGGGGAATGATCCTGCATCTTGGATTTGGAATGTACGCTTCGGACCATGGCGGCTAGAGACACCATTCTGCTGTTGGTGCCATCTTTTTAATATATAACATTTTCTTTCTAAAGTATCAATATATCTACAGACACATAAAATTTTATCCGAGCATCCGGGTAATGTGCCACCCCCATCCGGGTAAGCTTCAACCTGGACTTTATGCAATTTTCTAATTTTACGTGTGCATGCTTTTTTTTAATGGAAAACTTAATCTAATTTATTTATATGATGTATTAAATTTTACGATTGCTCGTGCCTGTAATTTTTACTTAGATCTTAAATGCAAGATTTTCAATTTAAATTATTTTTTTATGTATTAGATAGTAGACCTAATAATATAATGAAAGAATATTCGCTGGTTTGTTACAGTTTCCCATGGTTGCCGATTTTGGGAGATTTTTTTCCTTTTATTATCCACCAACTAAGCATCTGATTAGGAAAAAAAATAGATATAAAGGTAGCCTTTTTTAGTTTAACTTTTATAATAAGTAGTAAGTAGGAACATAAGTTTACTTGTCGAGGAATAAACTAGTCTTGCATAAATAATATGGGTCGTGTGACTCATATAGTAAAATTTCTCAGCACAAACTTATATAAGGTATATGCTATTAATATTTACAGAGGAAACACTAATCAAATAATGTAAATAAGACAGTAAATCGTCTCGATATATGGCGGAAAAAAATCAGTCATAATAGAGACCCAAAAGTAGAAATTGGGAGTGCAGAATATTTTATCTAAGTTCTAGTGTCTTGAAAGCCTTTAACCTTATACGTCTTTTTTCTTCTTTATATTCATTGACTATGGGGTTAATTAGTGTTGCATCTAATGAGCTAATCAAATGATATGAAATTAAAAATAATTAGGCCAGTTTGATACTTTATTGATATTTTATGGAGTATGAAATTAAAAATTGAAGTTTATTGTTAAATATCGTTGTAGGTTTGTTGTGCTAACATTTTTTTTTTCACGACTAACATTATACTGAATTCTTTTTTCTTCTGTAAAAGCTTAACAATCGATCCATAAGTTTTGGAAAAATAGAAGGAGAAATCCAATACATTTGACTATGTAAATTGCAATATAGTCGCTTTTTTTGATTCCCGGTTCCTCATATCGTTAATATCTAATTTAGTTTGAAGAAGGATTAGAGATATGTTTAAAGATTTTGAAAGAGTTTTAATTTGCTAGGTCTTCTCCCGTTAGTTACGTTACGTTATCTAATCATTTTCGACTTATGTAATCCTCTATAGTCATTTCATTTGTCAGTTGTTATTTTGCTCCCATTCTTAAAATTAAGCACATACATTCTCAAAGAGTTCCAAAAAATAATTAGTGAAGGATGTCGTCAATTGAAAAATGAGTGCCAAAAGAAGAGCCCAAGTGGCAATTAGACAAAGCCATCCTTGTTTTCCAAACTATTTGTCTAACAATTGTAGCATGTCTTTCTTTACATGCATCAGAAATTGCTATGAAGGACATTAAGAAGGCAGAATATTCTCTAAGTCAAAAACAAATAGTTTTTTCTTTCTAGTTGTAGCCATAACTTGTCTGCTTCTTATGGTTAACATTGTTTTTTATATTTCACGTTCTGAACAAACACTAGTTCTATTTAGAGCAGGCTTAATTTCTGTAGCTCTTACTTGTTCCACTCTTATAGTCGTAGTCATTATATTTGTTGTAATAGGTTCCACTTCTCTTACCAAAGAGAGATCTCTGTCCTTAGCTTCTGCTCCAGCAATTCAGCCTAGCTCTTATGCAGCCATAGATTGACTTCATCTCAACTTCTTTTCTGTTGCTTTTTTATTGTGTGGAATAAATCGCATTGATGTCAATTTTAGATTAGTAAGCGTTACTTGTTCTTTTGTAAATAATTGTCTGTGACTATTTAGATAACCAATGATTATCTTTTCATCATTAATTTTATTACAAAAGGGGGTCATCAATGGAAATTAGAAGAGGATATTAGGAGTTAAACCTGCATTTCTTTTGTGGAAATTCTCACTGATGTCACTAATTGCTCTGTATTAATAATGGATGAAAAAGAATATATCAAAACCCAAGAAAACCCCGTAAAGTAGGCTTGTAACTCCTTGAGGTGAGAATGATCATATGCTTTGTTTCAATTAATTTCCACTGCGGTCAGCATATACAAAAATTTTTGTAAGTGATGCTGAAATTTATAAAAGAACGAAAATAAATAACTGTAATTATTATACTTCTAGATAATAAATAGTTTTATTCAATTGGTTTTGTTGACTCTTAAGCAAAATCAGGCACATAACCAATGTGCCAGGAGACAATCTGTGTCAAGTGGTGTCATTTTCTTCTGTATATCCGTTTTCTCACAATATTAACACATCTATTTAATAAAAAATTTCGACAAAGCGAGGGAATATGTATGTGTGTGTGTATATATATACACACACACAGTAATTTCTTGGCACGTGCGTTGCACGTGTATGCCGAGTCATGCCGTACATGATTTTGTAAAATAATAAATCTATTATAATAAAAAACTTACGTAATTGTATATGAAAGAATAAAATATAAATTTATGTGCACGATCAGTGTGTGGTGACTATTTTTTGAAGTCGAGATGATTAGATATCATCTAAAATGGAGATCAACAATCAAAGTACAATTAGATACATGTATTATTTATATCAATTCTAAATACAAAATAGTGGTTGAAAAACCGAATCGTCTATATACAATTACCAAAATAAATTTGCACTCGATTTATAGATCAAGTCCAAAATCATTGCAGCATAAATAATCACAAATCTATTGAAGATCTTCATAAATTTATATGAAATTTTACTATTTTTTATGCAACGTCGAACAATGAAAAGGAAAAATTCCTTAAAATAAGAATACGTAGAGAGCATATTAAAATTGAATATCAGTGAGCATTTGAAAATTATACTTTGTTTGTGACTTACACCTTTATCAGAAGAATATTTTGTCTCCATATTAAGCTCACCCAAATTTACAAGCTTGGACACTTCAAAGTTAAGAATATTCTAATTTTATGCAAAATAAATCAAATATGAACCAATATCTTATAAATCAGTGGTATTAAGTACCACCAAAAAGTATGTGAAATATACTATTTTGTTTGTGAGCAGTAGCTCTATCAATTAACATTATGACTATAACGTAAACTTGATGTTTAAAGATAAATCTTAATCAAAATATTTTTCTGTGTATTAAAATGTTGGGAGTATTCCATTATTTTTTAAAAGATGTATGACCATTCCTCCTAAGCTATGAAAAGATTATGAAACTACTGGACTGGCTTTAGGAAATAGGGGCCAATCCATATACTACTCTTATTTTTATACAATTATATATCAGGTAATAAATAGACAGACCATGCGTCAGGGTATTCTTTTCGATAAAATCAAGTGACATGTACTAAAGAGAAAAAATGGAATATTTTAAACAGAATAGAGACAGTAGTACTCTGACAAATATTAACATGCTGCAACACAAAAATTTGATGCTGACAAAGAAGAGAATGAATATAACAGATTTAGCAAAAAATAACATAACTTATTGCATAAATAATATAATAGGACTATATAAAAAATTAGATGAAACAGACTTATTGTTTTTTCCCGTATCAACCGACTCTTACTTGTAAACAGCCACCAAGGGGAGGGACTTAGGAAGTTAGAGCTATCATATTGGTTATTGCAAAATCAGATGAATCTCATTGTTGCTACTGTTCTGTGCTATTTCGGATTATGAAGTCGAGGTTCAGAATATGCTTTTATCCATAACTATTACTTTCTCGATTCATAATAAATGATCTTTTAATTTTTTTATTTTGATTTAAAATAAATATTTTTTTATATAATTAAAAAGGAATTAATTTTATTTTTTTAAAATTATTCTTATTTATATATCTTAATATGATAATAATTAATTAAAAATAATTTAATAAATATATTTTTTTTCTTTTAGGAGTACGTATTTTTTTTAGGAGAGAGTATAACCATAGCCATAATTATAAGAGCCACGCATTCAAATCACTGGATACCATTAACCACTAAGTTCAACTTTATACTCACAACCAACGTGCAATATTCTTCATCTTTCTACATTTTCTCAATGAAAAGTAGAGTATCTTTATTGGGAAAAATATTAAATGCACCTTATCGCTTTCCAATCAACTCATGGGGCGTGGCAATTCACTTGTTTGTCGAATACTGTATGAAAATATCATTCGCATCCTGTAATAATTAACAACTTCAAAAGTAAATGGAAGAACATTGTTGTGTAGAAAATATTATTAATCTAACTTAAAGAGAAGGTAGATTTGAAGGGGTGTGACTGTTGGTAATAGAGTACAAAACGTTGCTATTGGGAAGTGTTGACTTTTTTATTATCTTATATGTAGGGTAGTTAAAGTTTTTAAAAAGGGTATATTAGTAATTCAACTTTTAAGTTAAGGGCGATAGATAGATAGATAAATAGATAGATATACTAGCATCTATGAACGTGCCTTGCATATTAATAATGATATGTGATGGTTTAAATATTTATTTATATGAAGAAACAACAAAATTTAATTAATTAGAGAAATTTTATGTATAATAATACAACAATGATCTAAATGCCAAAAAAAACTTAAATTAGCATAATACGTGAATTTAAAAAAGGACATCATCAAAACTTACAAAAATAATTAATTTAGTCATGCTAGTTAGATAATTATATATTATAGTTTAAAGGTATTTAATATGGTCTCTTACCGAACACTTCTTTGTAGAAAATATTTTTTATGTATGTTTCCTTCTAATGCTTTGGTTGCTCTTCCATAATCAGAATTCTTGTTGTCAATAGTGATCTCTCTTGAAAGTATAACAATTAGTTGTTCGTGCAAGATACTATATTGCGACATATAGTCCAATATTTAGTATGTTTGTCGTTGTGCTTTATTTATCATAATTGCAAAACATAAACATGTTGAAAATTATTTTCACAAAAATTTAAAAGGATATTCTTTAGTTTCGAGAGGCGAAAGTTGAATTTATGGATAAACACATACTTAGAAGCACATTGACCCGTATCATAATTTCTGCATGCACGATGTTATTATCAAAACTTCTATATACCATATGTGTGCTATTACATAACTTATTCGACGAATCTAAGTTTTTCAGTTGCACGACGGGCATATATTTTTCTTTAAAATCAATCTATATGCAATGAAAGATTATTTTAACTTAGTCTATTGTATATATGGTAACACTAGCATACGTAGAAAAAAAATAAACTTGACAACAAGTCTGTATGGTAAAAAATTATTTGATATTAAAGTATTTAAGTATTCTTCTTGGGTAGTAATTGAATAGGATTCTCTTGCTAAATAATTAATTGAAAGATTTAATTATTTGGTCTTAACATAAAAAATAATGTATTTTGTGTTGATTCAGTTTCGTAATATTAGTTCATCTCATGTTTTAAATATTTAATCGTAATTATAATTTATCCACAATAAATTTTATTTTCAAAGAGTAAATAGATCGATCTGACATTCCAATTTTACATCTTTATGTTTGCTGAATCGTTAGTGGTATTGACTCTTACCAACCATTTTCTTTCTCTTTCTCTTTCTCTTTCTCTTTCTCACACATTTATATTTTTAAATATTTTTTTTTAGTTATTGTTTAATAATTGGGTATATTTTTAATATTACACGAAAAATTGATTAAAAAAAATTTACTATTTGAGCAAAAAAATGGATCAAATATAATATAAAAATATATTATCGTGGGGATTTTTTCCCTCAATTTCTACGTTTTATGCAGTCCATTTAACATTACTTTTTTTTTTTGGTATTGTTTATTATGAGGTGGTAACGTATTGGCAATACAGAGGATCTAATAAAATTAGTTTTATTAAACCTTCCATATTTTTAATACGAAAGAATTTAATAGATAAATTTTATTAATTTTAAAATTATAACTATTAAAAAAATTAACATAGAAGGTATTATAGTTTAAAAAAAAAAAAGATTATTGCAGTTTTATTCTTTCCCTATGAGTTCATGTGTTTAATATTCTAGGGCTATTTGGTCTATAAATAATGTAGTCGTGTTTTTATAATGATATATATTCTCCTTTTTAAAAATGGATTAGGAAAATATAATATATTCTCAAATTAAATTAGTAATAGGATAATATAACATGTTTTCAAAAAATTAGTAATAAGTATTTTTAAGAAGTATATCCTAAAAGTAATTGGATTACATGGCTAAAAATATATCTCTGCCTCGAAAGTAATTATACTAATAGAAAACCTAACGTGTTCCTAGAAGTATTAGGTTTACATGCTAACATGTAGTATTCATGTATGTCCTAAGGCTAATAGGATTACAAGGCTAACTTCTAGAATTTCGGTTTTGTCCTTTCATTGTGAGTTATTATGCTTAATATTAAAAGGTTACTTTTGATATATGCATGTTATGTACAAAAAATATACAAATTTTATACATTTTTGCTGCTAACGAATGTAAATAATTTCTGCCACAGGCTAAACGTGATCATTACCCCCATTTTCCTGTTGTCTAGCTAAAGCGAATCACTTATCAGAGTATAGAGACGAAGCCCAACCAGAACAGATAATGTTGTTCTTTTCTGTTTCTGCAATTTGATTGCATTTACCAGAGGTAACCAAATCAAAAATAAAAATATATGAAAAACTGCTTCTTTGCCTCTCAAAAGTATATATCTGTAGCATTCTATCCCATCTTGACCCATATGTCACCGAAAGTACTTCGCTTTACAACATTTACTGTCCGTTGCATTTCTGATTTCAAAAGTTCCTACACTTGAATCCTTTACATGTTACAATGTTTCCTATCCATATGATATACTTACAAGTTACAACCATTTTTATAAGGCCAAAATGGAGATGTTGAGTAAAAGATTTAGCTACAGGTTACTTCAGAATATATTGAAAGTTACGGCATGTGATCGCTGGCTGGAAATTGGAATCATTCTTCCCTATCTATTCAATATTGTGATCATCAAAGAAGAGATTTGAGAGTTTAAGGTAACCAAGCCACTGAGGGACTGGAAATAATGTCGAAAACAAATACTATGTTTTTACCAAGTAATCAAAAAGGTGCTTCTCTTTTGCTTTGCGTGTCCATCCATTCAAACAGAACATTGGTACATCACTAATTTAGGCTTTGAACAAGGCATTATTCCTAGAGCGCAGCACGCTTCAAACACATATATCATTGCCACTTATGGAGAAGAAAAGAAAAACAACTATCAATACCATTGTCTGACTGCCATCTTCAATAAAGTGAAAAGAAAAAAATAGACGCAGAATTCGTCGTAGATGCACAAGACAAGGCACCAAACTGGGTGCAATCTTGTTCTTTCTTAGATTTAAGAACAAATTTGCATTTTATCAATGAGTCAGTACAAGACAACTAGGGGTACAAAGGTTCCTCTCAAAGCTGCATTTACTGGATAGAAGGTTTTCAGTTGTTTCATTCACCTTTTTAAGCTGGAGAGCCAGCAGGTGAGATCATTGAACATGACGATGCCCCACAAGGAGCAAAGAGTCTAAACACACTGAACTAAATATTTGAAGCACTAAGCGCCATAACCTTGCATTGTTCATTCATGGCCAAAAGTTGTGCCTCTTTCTTATCAAGTAGAGCAGTCAACCTCACATTTTCTTCCATCAGTTTTTGTACTTCAACCTCTTTCTGCATCTTCTCACTCTCCAATTGTGTTGTCTTGGCAACCAACCTGGTTCACATAAGACAAACTCAGCACACAAAATTTCCAAGATGATGAAATATAGTTAAATGAATTACTGCAGCTTCAACATTTCGTGCCGATTGGGATATAATAAATTTTGCAGTCATATTTTGACGAGGATGGATACTTCAACCAATAAATATTAACCACTCATATGGTGGTCAGAATTCTATCTTCATGTGCTAATTAGATGACGAACAGGTGTTCAGACATATCGTGATTCATTACCATTTGGGAAGCCAACCTAAAAAATCACACTAAGCTATTTGTAAGAGCAGGTAGCCTGAGCACAGCAGAAAGTAAGGAGAACAACGTTTAAAGCTAATATTTGCTCAAATAGATATAGCAGTGACGACAGGTGATGTTCTCTGGATTCCAATCAGATGAAACTTCATCCTAGTTCCTGCTCTCTTTTTGCTCTCTACTACTACTATGTTACTTGGTCATACAGCTACAAACTACTTTAAGATGCTAATTGGGTTGAGCAGTAGAGTAATGACACTCGATCTTGGTGCAAATAGGCAACATGTAGATCATTTATGAGCTTAAACAATTTCACTCTTTGAGACCATAATCCATCGTTATGAACTATACAATGTACATTTTATTAACTTACACAAGATGGTTGCTTACAACATCATTTCTTACCTTCCACAGGTAACTCATTTAAAGTTCTGAGAAAATTATGCGTACGTTTCTTGAGTTGTCAACTTTTAACAAAAACTCGTAATTTCAAACTCCCTACTCTCAGATCTTGTGTACCAAAGTAATTTAACCTACAAGTGGACACCTTTGTCTCTTTTGCTTCAAGTTTTATTAGTCTGCAAAACTATATCATCTAAGTTATTGAATCGTCTATCTCTTTGACAAGTGTAATTAAATCATGAATCTAATCCTTTCTTTTTTCAGTAATGGTATGAATCTAGTCCTATCAGTCTCCATTCAATTTGCTAAAATAATATTGGCATACTAAAAAGATAAACAAGAAAAAATTATGAAATGGCCGAGTGGTCAAAAGTGGCAGGTTGAAGTTTTTCTACGTAGGTTCGAATCAAATATCATGAAATTAAAGAAAAAAGAAAGAAATAAGCTCAAAGAGAGGAGAAAAATAGTTTTTTTCCTTATTTATTTGTTGTTTTTCTTATTATTGTCTACTAGGGTTTCAGTGACATGAAAGGATAGCTAACAACTAAAAAAACTAAAGTTCTTATATTCAGTAAATATTTTATTAAAGTGATGAAGACCAGCATATAGACTTTTACTAATTTCAAGCTAAAGACTTCAGACTTTAGTTTTAGCAAGCAGCTACAGAAAAAGGGAGATAATCTCGGACAATCAAGTATTAATATCATGTGAAAAATATTAGAAATCTAGATTGGTGTTAGACATTCAACAACCAAAAAAATATATAGAGAGAGAGATTGGTATTGGTCAATTGGAAAAGATTGAACTCTGTTGAAGTTAACATCTATAATTCTTCTGTAAAGGGGTGCTAATAAGAATTTGATACTTCAACATGCCAGGGTCATTTTATATCTTTCCCTATATCTTTAAGCAGATGATTTTGACCAATTAATTTACAATTACAACAATACACGAATCATAAAATCAGTATCACTAAACACTAAAACGTCAATTAATTGGATAGAGAGGGATATTGCGAACAAACTATCATTTAAATATATTTCATCTCAAAACTTCTAAATTTCAATTAATTATCAATTAGAAAAAGATTATTCAACTTCATTTAAGAAAAAGATTATTCAATTATGTCATAAGATAGAGAATACAACTTCTTTTGTTAATAAAAGATTGAGAGAGCTAGGTTTCAACACGTAAGCATTCACACATGAGAACCTGCAAGACAATAACTTTATATCTCAGCCATTTAGAAATTTGTGATTTCAATTGTTTCATCAATCCAGGTTTCAATCTTCAAATCCGCAATCAATAATGTATATATTAAAAGTAGTTGACTACCAACTATTGCCTTATATTGGATTAACCTAGAAGTGTCACAAACTAGCAGTAAAACCTTCTTTCTTAGTTTGTGGCCGCCCCTACAAGACTAATTATTCTCAACTATTTCATTCTGGCATCATCAAGCTGTTTATACTTTGACATTCTTTAGTTTCTGGACTGATATGTAAGAAACAAAAAGCCTTGGACAAGCCAGCAAGCCGTCACACAGTATAACCAGGACTGGGGAAGATGGTTATTGGGGTGCCAAGTGCCATTCAGCAACTCTCAGCACCCATATCCAAAACTTAAAAAAGAGGAAAAAGAATTGAGAATCTAACTTTTACCGTGTAATTTTGTGGAAAATAGAGAAATCCTCTTAATTTTGTGTTTTCTGACCCCTCAACACCCTTAGCATGAGTGCACTTTACATAGAGTAAAGGCTCTAAACTCTGCCCCTTCGACAGATTGTTTGAGCTTCTCACAAATATTTATGTAAGAAAAATGGACCTTTGACCCAACTCAACCTCAAAAGCTAGCTCATGAAGTGAGGATTGCCTAAAACCTATGGAGACATCAGCCATAGATTAGGAGATGTTTTATTCCATAGATCTGTATCTTATCACATCGTAAACTAAAAACTAGTATAAATTCTCAACCAAGCTTGAGGGAAATAAAGCACATTTCACAATAAAGTAAACATAACTCCATAAGCAAAAACTTGGACTTTCCTTTTTTTTGGGGGTCAACTGTCACTGATAGCATCATGGAAACAATGACCAACATTGTTAGTTTCAAACGGTCCAAGCCCTTAGCATTGAACAGAGACCAATACTGTTAAGTTTCAAATGTCGTAGAAGCTATGACGGCCCTGGATCAGTACAAGATTAATAGTCTGATAGCTTAAAAGGGACGTTATAGCACTAAGCATGTCGAAGAGTCCAACATGGTATTGATGATCAAAATCAACCACACTCGAAGAATAAAAAAGTTTAAGACACTTAGAACAAATGAGTATGCATGCTTGCACTCCCTTCAAATCAATACACACCTCAAGGTGAAAACAAGAAAAGAGATTACTCTGAAAAGCAATATTTTAACGAAAAGGACAAACAGGCAAACTAGAGAAACGAGTTAGCAATTAATGGAGCTATCACAACATTTTCTTACAAAATGATACACACCTACATATGCAGTGAATTTATGATTGTGCATTTGTGTTTCAACTATTATACACAAGCTGCAAGGCCAGTGTTATTCAAACACACAGGAAGAACTTGTGCTTGGACATTTGTATTCTAGTTATTATAGCAGGCTGCATGGCAAGTATTAAGATGCAGTGGTATGAAAGTGAGAGCAGAACGAGTATTTAACTGTAAACTTCATGCTTCACAGACAAACTGCATAGCCAGGAAATAGGTCTGTCAGCGTGTTATGGTTATGAAAATTTCTTCTGACAAAGGGGGAATACTTACCGCTCAAAAAGCCTTTCAATCGTCTGGAATTGCTTTTCTGATGATAGAAGTGTTTCTCTCACACTAATGAGACTACTGACATAGGATTTCAGAGACTCAAAGTCTCTCTTAACACGACAAAGCTCCTGCTCATTTTCTGCAGCTTTCTGCCTCTGTCTAGAAGTTTCTTCAACCAAATCTTCAACTCTCTGCCGCATCTCTGTCAGGATAAGATTTGTCCCCAGAGCAAATCTTTCCATTTCCTCTAACTTAATAGACATGTTTTCGATCTGGAGTGCCTTCCTCTTTATCTCTTCTTCACCTACTGTTACCTTCTCTTTCTCTATAGCAGTTTCAGATTCTGCCATTATAACCCTCTTGACGAGACTTTCCATAACATCTGTAACCAACTGTACACTTCTGAGTAACTCACTCATATAAGATCCATCTTGTTCATCAAGGTGACCATGTTTACTCGAAAGTCTAACCCACGTTTCATCACCAGCATTATCAAAAGACGAGAGATCTACATCCCTAGACCAACCGGATAATGGTATCCCATTTTTATCAACAAGGCCTAATCCATCTAGTTCTTTGATACCGCATGAGGAATTGACCAAATCTGGAACAGCCATGACTCTGGCTTTTGCTTTCAAGTACGTCATCAACGTTGTAGCAGTTCTGACTCTATGCCATAGAACATCTAATTCCCTCTTTGTATCTTCTTCTGATCCCTGAATACAAGCTTTTACCTCCAACAGTTTTGCTTGCAAAACATCCACTTGGGACTGACTTTTCTCCATCTCTAGCTTCCAAGTAACGTCTGTTTGAGCCAATTGGGATTTTAAAGCTGAGAGATCAATATCTTCCTCACCCGCCATCACCTTATTAAGTCAGTTATGTGAGTTCAGGAACCTACGAAAATAAAAATTTAGGAACATTTGGGAGCACTTAGTAGAAGACAGTTGGTCAAATCACAATGAACCACATGAGAATCATATAAGAACTTTAACTTAATCACCATCATGCAGTTCTCCAACTGTCAGATAAAAAAAGATTAAATGTATAAAATCATTCCATGGTAATTTTAATCACTTTCATGCATTAAGCAGAATATTCAGATAAAAAAAGTTAAACTAAACTCTGTTAGAACTTGTTGGGAAATTCCCATGACATTCATAGATAAAGCATAATAAATGCATCACTATATTGTTCGTAACCCACCAGGAATATAGTCGTAGAAGTTGTAGTGAACACTTGCACAGAGCCTTACATGCAAATAGAAATTCAAGCAACATAAGAAGATATTTATTGCTCTATGTATGGTCCCGGATGAGTATATCATCGATGGATTCAACTGAACCTAGTATTATTTAGACAAAGCATAGATAAACATGTGAAGAATCACAATTTTTTTTAAAGTTATTAAATTTTGAACCCATAATTTCTAGTGTAATGGGTTAAGTGATAAGAATCTAAAGCTTTCCATCAAATTTAAATCCTGAATCCGCCTCTATCTACGTTAACAACTGCTACTAGAAATTCTTTTGACATCCAACCTTTGAGCAGTCTAATTTCATTCTTAACACTTCCCGTAAAGACAGCATTTCCAGATAAAGTCTATAAAGAACACTATAAAGTCATACAAATTCAGGGCAAACTGTGCCATTCGCAGACCTATGAAAGGAAAGTACAGAAAAAATAATTTGGCAGAGAGTGAAGATATCAGTCGACAGGTACATCCTTATAAGTCCAAAATCCAACTGTAAAATGGATTCTTTCAAGAATCAAAATCATAAAAATCCAAGAAAGAGGAACCCCAGTATCTGTCCCCCCGTCCCCCC